>SNQJ01S0067309.1:55163-85004 GCA_010110895.2 Picea sitchensis | reverse complement strand
TCCTTCTCATGCATTAGGCTTAGATGGATTTGAAAGGAAGTCAGTGTCCATGATAAGCATTTTTCTGTCTAGGGTTAAGGTCAAGCTCTAGAGGTCGATCTACTTGTCCGCAGGCAGATTTTCCTACAACAGAGAGGGCTTCAGAATTTCCTTCACATGAGGGACGAGACCTTTGACCATTGGTGGGGGTTTTTATAGCTTCTTTTCTTTGCAGCTATCTGCCACATATTTAGCAAGCTTCTCTGCTCTGGTGGGACGATCAGGAACATTGGGATTTCCTTCTTTCTTCTTAGACCTGAGGTTATACCTATTTGGGTTTTTGCCGATCTTTCCCCCCTTGCTCAACTCATTTAATTTACTATCCATGAGAGACTCTTCGTATGCAGTTTGGGTTAAATGAGGAAATGAGAAGGTGTCCCCAAGACAATGAATTTTAGAGCCAAGCTCTTCCTCCTCTCCTTCTTCGTCAGTAACAAGGTTATTTTGGAGAGGAGCCTAAACTTTATGGTCATATCTATATCTTCTTCTTTGATCTCTTTGGATGGTCTGAGGGGAATTAGTAGGTCTCCTAAAGTTACCTTTGTTATCAGTATTTGGGGGATTCCTATAGCTCTTTTTTCCTTCTAATTCGATATTTTCCATTCTAGCAGAGAGTGACTTTAGTATCTTTGTCATTTCATCCGTTAGAGGGGGGGGCAACAGAGGAACTTAAATTTGGAGTTTCAGACCTACCTTTTCCTCTATATCTATCATCTTTACCCCTAATTTTGTCAGCTTCCAGTATATTGGATTCTAATTCAAGGGTTGCATCTTGCATATGAGCCAAAGAGGCATCTCATCTTTCTCTCAACAGGAGGCAAAAATTAGGGTCGAAATCACTAGCATAAGTCATTTTGGCAGAGGTTTTGGTAGGCTTAACTTCATTGGGAATCATTTTATACATATTATTAAATCTCTTCGAGAAGTCTGAAACAAATTCCCCTTCTTACCTTTTAAGTGCCCCAAATTCTGTAATGTAATAAAGGAGATCTTTTTTATTCCCCCAATTTCTTAAGAATGAATCATACAGAGCAGTAATCCCATCAAAAGATCTAGGAGGAAAGTCCTTAAACCAATCCCTGGCATCACCATCAAGGCTCTGTACAAAAACTCTCATCCACACGTCATCATTTTCGATGGCCTTAATCTCTGCAAATATATAAAAGGATGAAAGATGCTCTTCTCCGGTCATGTCTCCATCCCCTGTGAATTGGGGCATGTACTTAAGGTAATATGTGGTTGGGAGAGCATTCATAGGCTGAGATAAAACTAGGGGGGTGTATCTAGAAGCTAATATCTCTACCATCCTATTCCTAGAAGGATTAGCACCTATCATTTGGATGTGAACTGGAGGAGAACCAGGAGGAGATGGAGTTCGGGCAAGGTAGATTGGAGGTGTGCTTATGGGAACAAAGGGAAACAATTGAGGATCTGGAGAAAATGCCTCAGGGATTGAGGGAACAAAGGTTTCCCTCCCTGTAAAATAAGCAATTGTAATAGGAGTAGTGAAACTGGGAGAGGGTAAATCAACAGGAAAAATCACAAAATTTAAACTTCTAGAAGATCCAACAGATGGTGTAATAGGAAAATGAGAGACAAATACTGGAGTTTCTATAGGAGGATAGTGAAAATCATCAGAAATACCTGGTTCAATAGCAGAAGTGCCTTCCTGATGGGTCGGCCATTTTCTAATAATTTTCTTTGGCTCAGCTTCACGTGTTTCTAAAGGAAGTTGTGGAGTAGGCCTCGTGTGTCTGCCTCTAGAAGCCACAGCTGAAAAAATGTAGTCATAACAGTGGATTCACTAGGTGCACAGTTGCAATCTTCAATGTACTGAGTTCTTATGCACCCTCAGAATCAGTAGGATTTGTCGTTCAATCCCAGAGAAAATCTTCAATTCGTCCCCCACAATAGTGCCAGAAATATTAGCACTAGAATTCACCTCCGGATTGTGCCGAAGGTAAGCCCAGTACCCATCAGAGTTTTATGTCATGGGTTGGTTTTTAAAGAGGTCAAATGGGCACAAACTGAGGATGATATCATTTTAAGTCAGAAAACTGGGCTAGTATGCACAAGCAGGTGAGGTCTTAGTTTAAATTCAGTCAATAGGTTGGAGTAAGGGTGAGTAGAGGGAAGAATTTGGTGAGGAGAGTGTAGAGGTATGCCGCAAACATTAGGTCTTCCAACAGCCCAAAGAGGAAAAACTTAAACACAAGATCTTATTGAATTCATATCTGAAAGAAACTAAAAGGAATTATAACTACACTATAATCGAACATTCATCATAATACAGTCGCAATAATTCATGTGAATCAGACAATCATGAACTCTTTTAGTATTAGAGGGAAATAAGAGGGATCAAGAAAAGATGACTGTCACTAAACAAGAAATCTTAGACTACAACGCATAGCCAGAGAACCAGAAGCTTCATTTAAAACTTTACAATACGAGAGATTTTCTCTACCATCGACCATAAAAAAATATCAAAACTAAGTATTTATACTCGGAACATTTTCCACCACCAAGAGTGTGACCTGGCCACTACAATCAAATATTTGTGTCTGCATCTTCATATGTCAGTTTCAACTTTCATTCTTTTGTCAGGCGCAATCTCAGATTAGTATGGGATTTGCAGGAGAATCTGTTGACAGGGGAACTCTCGGTTGACAGTCTGCCTCCATGGACATTTTTTCCATTCTTTCCATTTATGGGGTGAGACGAGGTTTCAAAAACCTCCCCCATTTTCACTAACTAATTTCATCGGGATTAGGATGAAACCTGACACCCATGAATTCTTTAGGAGATGTTAACAACATCCTTCAATTCAATCCCAGCGCTTTGAGACCATGTAGATATTCCCCTGTGAAAATAGGGGTGCCCTTGGCTTCTATATTAGCTCCTCTCCATCGCTTCATGTGACCTCAGGTCATGACCTGGGGCTCTGTTTTGTGAAATTTCGGGACTTCGCATTTCGGGAATCTTCACTCTTCACTCCACTTGATTCCAAATATCCTGATACTTGAACTTGTGAAATGGCCCATCCAGATCGACGGTCGGACCTACTTCGAATTTGATGGACATGATTGTCTCCCCCAATAACCTTAGTCGATGACTGCCCAATAGGTGCATGCCCTTCTTTATATCCCCTCTTTCCATATGAATGTGGGAAGTGACCACGAGCCCAATTCCCAGGCACTTCACGATTTCGTGTTTCGTGACTTCGCATTTCGCGACTTCGTGTGGTGCTCCAAGATCAAACCTATGAGTCATGAAATTGTGATCTCTCATATCAGGTGCCATGCATACCTACTGGATTGGATGGCCCATTAGAATATCGGCATTTCGGGACCTCGTCATTTCGAGACATAGGAAATATGCACACTCCTTACTTTGGCTTTCCCGAAATGACTTTCTTCATGGTTCGGATCTGGTGCCATGCATCCTACTGGATCGAGCGGCTTCTGCTAATTTCGGGTTTCGGGGATTCAGATCGTTTACAAATAATTTCAAAAATGTTCTGAACTCTCAATTTCTGTGATTATAATTTGTCATTAATCTCTGAAGTTTGAAATGAACTTTCCTCCGCCAAACTGAACTTGCTTCGCTCACTTTATTTGGCCCCATAAAAAACCATTTTAAGTGTTGTGTTTGTGCTTATGGATGCGGCTTCTATAAATGAATACTTGGATGACTGACTGTGGGCTCGGGAAGGAAAAAGGATCAGTGACAAAGACAAAAAAAATAGAGAAGTGATCGACCTCATAGAAAACAAAAAGGCTTAGAGCCGACACCTCTTAGGCAAAAAAAAGAAGAAAACTATAAGCCGAAAGGAAAAACCCTATGATTGGGTCTGCAAAAAGGAGAAAAGATGGGAAAAACTACATACTTAGGCAAAAAACCCAAATTCACAAGACTCTAACAAGTTTATGTGATAACAATAGGGGAAAGAATGAATTATGGTGGTTAAATATTACTTACAATATTAAGACAATTCGGAAAATTCAGTCCATGATCAATTTGATAAGGTATGCTAGATAGTCCACAAAATGAAAATGATAGATCGTTACCATGATGATTAGGAGTAATGCTATTGAAAATTAGTTAGTGAAGTTTGTACCCAAAGGAGTGGCTAAATGTATCAGAAGGATGTGTTGTTGGTGAAAAATCATTACTTTCAAAGGAAAGGAACAACAACAAGAACAACCACAAAAGGAACAACAGTTGTTTCTTTCAAATGAAAAGCACTACCCAAAAAAAGGAATGACAATCGTGACAAAGGGAACGACAGTTGTTACATTCGAACAAACGAGATGACTCGCAAAAGGGAATGATTATTGCAACAAAGGGAATGATAGTTGTTATTTTCGAGTGAATGACACTACCTACAAAGGGAACAACAATCACAACAAAGGGAAATACAATCGCAACAAAGGGAACAACAATCACAACAAAGGGAAATACAATCGCAACAAAGGGAATGACAGTTGTTACTTTCAAAAGAACGATAACGATGATGTTCAAAAAAAATTAACCATCTAATTAAGTAATTGGATACCTCCCACATACATTTTTGTTTTAGAGAATCTAGGATTGATTAGTCATCAACTAAATTCATTTAATAAATTATGGGTAGGTTTATTCAATGATCTAAGTATTGGATGGTTTGTAGTGTCATGCATTCATTTTCTATTTACTACAGTTGCGCATTTTTTAGTGCGGTTGCCCATTCTTTTTTTTGCTGTGGAACATGACATATCCATCTTCTGTGTAAAACAAGGCTTATATTCGATGGATTCTTCAAAGTGATATAGGAGAAAGGATAAGGTACAGAAAAGAGTGCTAATTATATTCATTATAGTCATATTTTCTATTTTTTATTTTCCAAATCTCTTTATAGTGACTTTCCTAGAAAATAAAAAATCTAAAAACTCAATCGAATCCTTAAAGAAAACTATATACAATATGTATAGTGATGATAAAAGAAACAATTTTATGACACTGAAGTTTATGGGTTACCTTCCCAGCTAGCTAAAATATGAAAAATAGGATCGTTACTTACTTCTTGGAAAAAGGATTATTTTGAAAGTGGTTGATGGTAGAGTCGTAGTCAATGTCCATTTACCAAAAAAGGAGAACCATACCTGTCAATGGTAACTAAAGTGACAGTTCCATTATCATGAAATTCATTGATTTCATACGATCCTAGCCACCTTGTCTGCAATTTCTTAGGAAATTCCTGAAATATGGAATCATAGAGAAGCACCCAATCACTTTTCTGAAAGGATTTCTTCTTGATATGTGTATCATGCCAACTAGCTCTCTACTATTGAACAACAGTTGTGCACTGAAGGGAGAACATGCATGATTCATCTAACTCATTGATTTGTTGTAAGTGTTGTGTGTGTGCCTTCGTAAGATCCAGTCCAATTTCCTAGGCCATTATTAGAGTCTTGATCTCAAATTCAATTGGAAAAATAGGTTATTTTCCAAAGACTAGGTGATAAGGAGAGTAGTCAGTAGTGTTACACCATGTTGTGCGATAGGACCATAAGGAATTTGGAAGCTCGACTGCCCAATTTTTATGGTTTGTTGATACTGTTTTTGTCAAGACTTCCTCCAAGAATTTATTGGTACTTTCAACTTGTTCGTTTTCTTGTGGGTGGTATGGAGAGGTAACTATGTGTTTAATGTGATAATTGCACAGAGTGGTCGTGATTTTATGTGTTGTGAATTGAGACCCTCTGTCAATGATTACTTCCCTGGGTAATCCATAATGTACAAATAATTCAAAGAGAAACTTAATGATTGCTTCCTTAGTTGTGTTTGGCAAGGCTACTGCTTCTACCCACTTGGTCATATAGTTTGTTTCAACTAGTATATAAGATTTTTTATTTTATTTGGGTTGAAGGGGCCAACAAAATCTAGCACCCATCTCTCGAAAGGTTCTACCNGCTTCCTTAGTTGTGTTTGGCAAGGCTACTGCTTCTACCCACTTGGTCATATAGTTTGTTTCAACTAGTATATAAGATTTTTTATTTTATTTGGGTTGAAGGGGCCAACAAAATCTAGCACCCATCTCTCGAAAGGTTCTACCACTACTTGTGTTTGTAGGGGAATTTCATCCGCTTGGCCTGGTCAGCCCATCCTCTAACAGTTGTCGCAGGCCTGGACATACTTCTTTTCATATTTGAATATTGAGGGCCAATATTACCCCATATGTAAAACCTTATGCCCAGTTCTGCGGTCTGCAAAATGTTTTCCACAAGGTTCATCGTGACCTGCCTTCAAGAAATCGTAAATTTCATCGTCTCTGACACATATTTGGTTGTGAATATCAGACCTTATGTGGAAAATATATTCATCAATCCAGGTGAACCATGTAGTGCATTGAATGATTAGTTTCCTTTCTCTTAATGACATGTGTGCTAGCAGTTTCCTGGCTGCCAGATAATTTGCCACATCAGCGTACCAAGGAATCTAAATAATGACAGTGAACAAGTGTTCATATGGAAATTGGTCTTCAACTCTGAAAGAGTTATCTGTTTTGGTTACGCGAGACAAGAAATTTGCAACGATATTCTCTCTTCCAAGACGATCCCTGATGGTGATGTTGAATTCCTGCAATAGCAATAACCACTAAGTAACCCGTCCATTAGTAACTGGTTTGTTAGCTAAATATTTGATAGTAGAATGATCAATATATGGAATAATTATATAGCCTGTTATATAGTGGTGAAATTTATTAATAGCATGTATAACGACTAAAAATTATGTTTCTGTGACTGTGTAATTTAATTTAACAGGAGTAAGATTTTTGCTAATAAAATAAATAACATAAGGTTTCTTGTCTTCTTCCTGTCCAAGGACAGTGCCTATTGCGATATCATATGCATCTGAAGAGATGTGAAATGGTAATTTCCAGTTTGGTCCTCTCAGCACCAGTGTTGTTGAAACTAGACTTTTGAGCTCTGCAAATGCAACATCACACTTATCATGCCACTGAAATTCCACATTACCTGTTAAAGCATGTAAAGGTGAAACTATTCTTAAAAAAAATTCTATGAATCTTTGATAATATCCTGCACATCCAAGGAAACTACATACCTCAGTTTTTGTACGACGTATAGGTAGATTAAGGATTACCTCTATTTTTTTTGGGTCTACCTTGATTCCATCTGCAGAAACATAATGTCCTAGTACCACACTTTCAGTCATCATCATGTGACATTTCTCATGACTCAAACATATCCTGGTAGAAATACATCGTTCCAATACCTTCTCGATATTTCTTAAGGGTTGATCAAAGTCAGTGCCATAAGGGGTGAAATCGTCCATGTAAGCTTCAATTCCTTCATTAATCAAATCAGAAAATATGCTTAAAATAGCTCTCTGGAATGTAGTTGGAGCATTACATAAGCCAAAGGGAAATACTCGATATGCGAAGGTACCCCAGGGACATGTAGATGTAGTTTTATCCTGGTCTTCCGGAGCAATCTGAATCTGATTATAACCACTAAAGCCATATAGGAAGGAGAAAAATTGGTTCCCTGCTAAAGTATCAAGGACCTAATCAATAAAAGGTAGGGGAAAGTGGTCCTTTTGGGTAGCTTTATTGAGTTCTTTGTATTCTACACATATTCGCCACTTCCAATTATTTTTAGGGGCGATTACTAGTGGAGACACCCACCGACTGTCTGAAATAGGATATATGAAATCTACATCCAACAGTTTCTGTAATTCTTCTTTAACAACATCCCTGAGTTGTGGATTCAATCTTTGTTGGGGATGTCAGATGGGTTGTGCATCTTTCTCAATATAGATATTATGTGTACAGAGTTGGGGATCAATTCCCTTCATGTCGAGATACTCCCAAGAAAAATATTGTTGATATTTAGAAAGGATCTGAATCAATTTTTGTTGTTGTTGCTCATTCAAATTGGCATTAATATTCAGAAATATTCCTGGTGCGATTTTGACTGAAATGTTGTTATGGATAGCAGTAGTGGGAATTTTTTTCTCCACCAACTCTTCCAAAGGATATTTGTGTGCTTCATTATCTAAAACATATTTTAGCATTTGACATGTGGGGTACTTACCACAATTGGGTTACTAATGAAGTTGCTTATCACATCATCTTCTAGTTGGTTTTTGAGCCCAAGAGATTCTTCCAGTGTGAGGGGAGATCACAGGTTTTATTCTGGATAACTTGGCGGTTTCAACTACTGATGTATGACAAGAAAACTTGGTTTATCTAGAGGATACATGATAAGGTTCTTTATAGCACTTCCTCTAGCAATTGTCATGTTTCCTGTGTGACATCCTATGTATGAATATGTTGTTTCTATCCATGGTGTTCCCAATATCAATGGGTGTCCATAGAGTCTACTTATTGGGTTGATAACTAGGAAATTAGTTGGGTATTGGCGCAGACCCCCAAACCCTCGGGTCGAGGTCCGCGCAAGATCGATCTAAATCTTCCCCTGAGTCAAATTGACTCTTTGATTTTCCCTCGGGGAATATCTCATACACTCACGGTGTATCCACAAGTCTTTATGAATTGAGCCTGCATGAACAAACACTAGGCACCAACCCAAATATCCTTGATCACAATAACGTCACGCCCTTCGCTAATTCGGGACTTCAGGTCTCACAATTTCGCGATCATTGATGTCGAGTTTCTTGGCCCCCTATTGCTGAAACCCGAAATGTCGATTCACCAAAATGTTTGGCCGCATCCCCCTCCATAGCTATATCGCATTTGGTGATTTTGGGAATCCCGAAACAAAGAACCCCTACCTCTTGTCTTCGAAAGTGCCGAAATGTTGAACCCTGAGGCGTTCAGCAAAGGCTGGCTTCCCTATGGGACTTTTCGCCGACTCAGAGTTTTGGACTTTGCATCTTCGCGAATCTTGATCCAAGGCTTCCGGCTCTCTAACCAACGAAACCCTGAAATAGTCAACGAAGTTTTGACTCTGCCTGACAACAAGTTTCCACCTGTCTTCTCCATTGTCCTCTATCTCTGACACGGATTTTACCACCTGTCACTCCAAGCTTTCCGACTTTCGGGACTTGAACGAACCTTCGATTTCCATCCCTCTATCACTTCTAGATCCTGAATTCCAAAATGGCACTTTCCACAGGGTCAAAAACGAATAAGTCTCTGTTCGATCCAATGCTTAACTTCTCTACAGAACTCCTGGATCCTACAGTCCTCGGTATTTCATGAATTCTCCATAGAGAATTTCGACCGCTCATTTCCTCCTTGACAACCCCTATGAAATGAACCAATGTTCCTTCACTGGAACTTAACCTCTCTGAGACGTTTTCAATCTTCATCTCCCTTTGGGTATTTTCAAAGGTGTTGACCCTCCTGCGATTTCTCTTGCAACTCAAGTCTCAAAAGGACCCCTACGCGCACTCCTTGCGGCGGACTTTCAAATACTTCTAAGTATTTGATTTCTTCGACTCTGTGCACCTTCGATAACAACAGTCCTTCAACTCTCCCCTTGGTTGATAAGTTCTAAGCTTTCAACTAGCCTGCGCACACCTTAAATGGATTTTGTTCTTAACTTTCACTTCTATTGGAATGATAACAATGGTATCCCTCCTAAGATTTCCGAGATAAAACTCAGAACCCTTGTCAACGCACTCCTTGCAGACGTTTCACTGCACTCCTTGTAGGAAATTCTCTCACTCAGGAAGAGAAACAATTGAAACTCATTCTCTTTCTCTCTCATACTTCACACATTCAACATGAAATCATACATACACACATAGTATTAAATCAAATACATAACAGAGAGAATAAAACACCTGTAATCATACCATTCACCATGTATAAACAAAAAACATCATAACACCATGAAATCTGATTCAAGGCTTCATATATTAATTCAAAGCTCTTGTGCATGGGTTCTTCTCTATATCTCTCTGTTACAACTCTCTCTTTCTTCTCTATACTAATGATACAAAGGTGAGGGTGTCTATATCCATTTTCCCTCCTGCTCCTAAAACTATCTAATCTATCATTCAAATCTACCTATTTTCATTAACTATGCATAAATGCCTCTACCTTCTACAGATGAGAGTGAATCGCTCATGATTTGTTTACAATATGCAAGTACGCTTCCCTTTAACCATTACATTAATGTTTCAAAAACATTTCCAAAAACGTGTGATGGTGGTCTTCCAACTTTCTGCCGCCTTTTACGTCGCTTGCTTGGTTGGATGTTTACGATGCTCCTACATCATACTCTCTCACTTGAAAATTTTCATGAACTCTTGTTCATGAGCTCTTGCACGGTCTATCCATGCTTCTGAATTTCTACCTCATCTTCCCAACTGGCATCTTCAACTAGATGTCCTTTCCAATTGACCAAGTATTCAAAATACTCTTTTCTCCTAGTCTTCTTGATGACTCTCTTGTCAAGTATACTTTCCATCTGTGGATTTTTAGCTATAGGCATTTGTTTGGTCCACTGAACCTCTATTTGTTCATCCTCTGCTCCTGCTTCTTCAAATCTATAAGGGTACAAATCTGAGATGTTGAATATCAGTGAAATTCTGATCCCCTCAGGTAATTCAATCTCATAGTCCTTTTCCCCAAATTTCTTCATGACCTTGCACAGTCCAATCTTTTTCATCTTCAGTTTGTTATATGTTCCTCTTGGGAACCTTTCTTTCCTCAGATGTGCAAGAATCAGATCACCAACTTCAAATTGAAGTTCTCGCCTATGCTGATCTGCTCTGTGCTTGTATTCTTGATTTGAATTCTACAATCACTCCTTAATTCGACTATGAAGCTCCTTCATTGCTTCTACAAAGTCCTCTGCACTAGCACTTATGAATTCAGCTTGTTCCAAATCTTTCAATTCAGAAACTCCCCTTGGCTGCATTCCATATACAATTTGGAATGGACTCTGCCCTGTGCTTCTGTTAGATGAGTCGTTGTAAGAAAATTCCACCTGTGGCATAATGTGATCCCATTGACTGTGGTGTTCAATCACTAGGCTTGTCAACAAATATCCCAAGCTCCTGTTCACAACTTTTGTCTTCCCATTCGTCTGAGGATGATAAGCTAAGCTAAAAGACAAACTTGTCCCCAACTTCTTCCATAAATTCCTCTAGAAATGTCCCATGAACTTGGTATCCCGATCTAAAACTATACTCCTTGGCAAGCCATGAAGTCTGACGACTTCTTTGAAAAACAGGTTCGCAATATGAGTTGCATTGCTGGTTTTATGGCATTGTATAAAATGTGTCATCTTTGAAAATCTGTCTACTACCACAAAGATAGAATCACAACCTCTTTGTGTTCTTAGCAGTCCCAATATGAAATCCATGCTCACTGCATCCCACGGCCTCTCAGGTATGGGTAATCGCTGATACAATCCTATATTTTTCCTTTTCCCTTTTGTGTGCTAACAAATCCTACATATGTCCACAAATTTCTTAACATTTGTCCTCATCCCTAGCCAAAAATATGAGCCATTCAATTTTGAGAATGTCTTATCATGACTGAAGTGTCCGACCAATCCTCCACTATGTTTTTCTTTCAGCAGATTCTCCCTCATGGAGCATTTTCGAATACATAGATGATTTCCCCTGAATAGCAATCCATCCTGGATCATATATTCAGTCCACTGGCTCTTGTCCCTGAGAACTGGATTCTCAGATGATTTCTCTGAGATTATCAAAACCCAAAGTTTTGACTCTAAATTCCTACATAAGCAAACATTTCATACTCAAAGCATCAACAACTTTGTTAGAAGTTACAGAAATATGCTTAATCACAAAAGTAAAATTCTGCATGAATTCAACCCATTTTGCATGCTTTTGGTTCAACTTCTCCTGTCGAGTCACGAATTGTAAAGCATGATTGTTGTTGCACAAAACAAACTCTTTAGGAGCCAAATAATGTCTCCATTTCTTTAGCGGTTCTATGACAGCATAGAATTCTTTGTCATATGTTGAGTACTTAACCTTCGCTTCATTCAATTTCTCGCTGAAGTATGCAACCGGCCTATCATCTTTGCTCAAGACCACTCCTATTGCAAACCCACTTGTGTCACACTTGACCTGGAATGTCTAGCTGAAATCTGGCAAAACCAAAATTGGTTGCTCCGTGTTCTTCTTTTTTAGCAGATTAAAACTCTTCTCTGCTTCCTCCATCCAGTGAAAAGATTTGTGTCTTTTCTTCACCATATCCATCATCGGTGTGCTAATCCCACTGAAATTTTAGATGAATTTCCTATAGAAACTAGCTAAACCATGGAAGCTTCGAAATTCAAACACACCTTTCGGTGATGGCCAATTCTTAATCGCTTCTACCTTATTCAGATCCATTTTCAACTCATTTGCAGAGGTAACAAAACCCAAGTAAATGAGTTATGTCCTCATAAATGATGATTTCTTCATGTTTATCAACAGCTTCTCTTGCTGTAATCTCCTCATCACTATAGCTAAATGCTTCAGGTGTTCTTCTTCTGTCTTGTTGAAAATCAATATATCATCAAGATATACAATAGCAAATTTCCCAATGAAATCCTTCAGGACTTCATTCATCAATATCATGAAAGTACTAGGGACATTTGTTAAACCAAATGGCATAACAAGACACACATACAACCCCTCATTCGTCTTGAATGTTGTCTTCCATTCATCACCTTCTCTCATGCGAATCTGATGATATCCGCTTTTCAAATCAATCTTTGAAAAGAATCTTCCTCCACTCAAGAAATCCATCAAGTCATCCATCCTTGGCAATGGAAGCCTGTATCTAATGGTAATATTATTGATTTCTCTTGAGTATGTACACATTCTCCAGCCTCCACCTTTCTTCGGGCTGAGAACTGTTGGAACAATGCATGGACTCAAGATTTCTCTAACCAATCCTTTGTCCATTAAATCCTGGACCTGTCTCTTGACTTCTTCATTCTCCTGCAGCATCAACTTGTACGCTGCTTTGTTTGGTAAACTAGCTCCAGGTATAAGATCAATGTGATGGCTTATACTTCTGATCGGTGGCAATGAACAAGGTAGTTCGTCCACTACTATATCAACAAACTCTTCTAGCAACTTCTAGATTTCCTCTGGTAAATCATCCACTCTTGTACTGGTCAAAACAATTCTAGGCTTCCTGACCACAATAAATTGTGTGTCTTCCTTCTTCTTAACCTCGTTAAGAATTTCCTTCCCACTCATGAGAAGTACATTGTTTCTTACCTCTGGTTTCACTTCTTTACCCTTAATCGGCAGCAACATGTGAGCTCTCCCATTCTTCTCCAAGGTGTATGTGTTCTTTCTCCCATCATGAACTACGTTTCTATCATATTGCCATGATATACGTAGCAATAGATGACAAACATCCATGGGAATGACATCACATAATATTTCATCCTTATAACCCCCTATTTTAAATTCGACTAACCATTGTTTAGTGAAATTTACCTGATGTCCTTTTTGTAGCCACGAAACTCTGTATGGGCTTGGATGTACGATACTCTCCAGCTCCATCTTTTCTACCATCTCTGTAGATACGAGATTGTCTATGCTACCACTGTCCACTATGACCTTGCATACTCTATATTTTGTCTTGCAAGCAGTCCGAAACAGATTGTTCCTTTGGGTTGGGTTCTCTACCTCTCTCTCTGGCATTAAGAGAACTGTCCTCATCATCAAGGAACTTCCGCCCTCAGCATCTTCTGCCTCAACATTCCAGCCTTGTGATTCAGAAATGTGAGCTTCACCACCTTCTTTCTTCCTATCTGGACACTCATAAGATTTATGTCCATTTTTCCCACAGACAAAACATCTCACTTCACCTCCTCGGCCTCTTCCTCTTCCTCTAGCTAGAGGAAAAGTATTTCCATCAGCATACTTCCCTCTCTATGAGCTTCCTCCTCTCTCATGCTGAGTTTGAGGTTTCTTCCCTTCTTCCTTAGATTTCTGAGTCCTATCTTGGGCAATTGGTTTGCCTCTAGCTTGACTTCTACCTCGGCCTCTTTGACCTTATTTTCGGCTCAGATTTTATTTAGCTTTCAGAGCCATCTAATACGCATCCTCTACATTTCGAATGATCATCATGCTCATCTCGCCCTGAATGTCATATCACAGACCATTCATGTACCTGGCAACCTTTTCATCATCACTTTCCCGATGACCTTCTCTGATGTTTATCTTGTAGAACTCTTCAATGTATTCCTTCACTAACATCAGCGTCTGTCTCAAATTTTTCATCCTCCGAAACAGAGTAATTTGATAATCCTTGGGTATGAATTTGGCTTTCATCTTTGCAACCATTCTATCCCAACTCTTGATTTTCTTCTTGCCTTTGCAGTGTCTACCAGCTTGCAGTTCATTCCACCATAGTGTTGCATTCCCTTTAAGTCTAGTGAAGGCATGTCTGACCTTCTTGTCTTCCTTGACATCCTCATAGTCGAAGTATTTATCCAAAGTTATAATCCATTCTAGAAGCACTTCAACATCTAAGTTTCCCTCATACATGGGAATCTCCATTTTTTCTCTGGCACCTATCCTCGCAATAGCCCTGAATGGGCGTTCATCCACAGCATCTTCGACTGCAACTTCTTCTCCTTTGTGTCCAACTTCATTTTCACTTTCAGCCTTTCTGACATCCCCAATGTCGACTGTGCACCTCTGTGTTGCCTCCATGGCATCAAGCCTGGAATGTAGTTCGGGCATTTCCCTCTCCACTACTAGATCAAGGATTGGTCTATCTCTTCTTATCAACAACATGGCTGTAAAATCTCTCTTTTATTTGCTACAAAAAACAAAGAACTCTTTCTACGCTCTGATACCACAACTGGTGCAAAACCCCAAACCCTTGAGTCAAGGTCTATGCAGGATCGATCTAAATCAACCCCTAGGTCAAATTGACTCTTTGATTTTCCCTTGGGGAATATCTCATACACTCAAGGTGTATCCATAGGTCCTTATGAATTGAGCATGTGTGAACAAACATCAGGCACCAACCCAAATCTCCTTGATCACAATAGCGTCGCGCCCTTCACTAATTCGGGACTTTGGGTCTCGCAATTTCACGATCCCTGATGTTAAGTTTTTCGGCCCCCTATTGCCGAAACCCGAAATGCCAATTCATCGAAATGTTTGTCCGCGTCCTCCTCTATAGCCTTATCGTGTTTCATGCTTTCAAGAATCCCAGAACAAAGAACCCCTACCTCTTGTCTTTGAAAGTGTTGAAATGTTGAACCCCGATGCGTTCAGCAAAGGCTAGCTTCCCTATGGGACTTTTTGCAGATTCGGAGTTTCGGACTTCGCATCTTCGCGAATCCTGATGCAAGGCTTCCAGTTCTCCAACCAATGAGACCCCGAAATAGTCAATGAAGTTTTGACTCCACCTGGCGATAAGTACACCACCTGTATTCTTTGTTGTCCTCTATCTCTGACACAGATTTTACCACCTGTCATTCCAATCTTTTTGGCTTTTGGGACTTGAACAAACCTCTGATTTTCATCCCTCTATCACTTCTAGATCCCGAATTCTGAAATGGCACTTTCCACAGGGTCAATGACTAATAAGTCTCTGTTCGATCCAATGTTTAACTTCTCTGCATCTCTCCTGGATCCTACGGTCCTCGGTATTTTGTGAATTCTCAACAAAGAATTTCGACTGCTCGTTTCCTCCTTGACAACCCCTGCGAAATGAACTAGTGTTCCTTCACTCGAACTTAACCTCTGCGAGACATTTTCAATCTCCATCTCCCTTTGGTTATTTTCAAAGGTGTTGACCCTCCTGATCTTTCTCTTGCAACTCAAGTCTCAAAAGGACCCCTGCGCACACTCCTTGCAGCAGACTTTCAAATACTTCTAAGTATTTGATTTCTTCGACTCTATTCACCTCCGACAACAAAATTCCTTCAACTCTCCCCTTGGTTGATAAGTTATAATCTTTCAACCAGCCTATGCACACCATGCATGGATTTTGTGCTTCACTTGCACTTCTGTTGGAATGAGAACAAGGGTATCCCTCCTGAGATTTTTGAGATAAAACTCAGAACCCTTTTCAATGCACTCCTTGTGGACGTTTCACTGCACTCCTTGCAGGAAATTCTCTCACTCAGGAAGAGAAACAATTGAAACTCATTCTCTTTCTCTCTCATACTTCACACATTCAACATGAAATCATACATACACACACAATATTAAAGAAAATACATAACAGAGAGAATAAAACACCTGTAAGCATACCATTCACCATGTATAAATAGAAAACATCATAACACCATGAAATCTAATTCAGGGCTTCATATATTAATTCAAAGCTCTTGTACATGGGTTCTTCTCTACGGCTCTTTGTTACAACTCTCTCTTTCTTCTCTATACTAATGATACAAATATGAGGGTGTCTATATCTGTTTTCCCTCCTGCTCCTAAAACTGTCTAATCTATCATTCAAATCTACCTACTTTCATTAACTATGCATAAATGCCTCTACCTTCTATAGATGAGAGCGAATCGCTCATGGTCTGTTTACAATATGAAAGTACGCTTCCCTTTAACCATTACATTAATGTTTCAAAAAAATTTCAAAAACCTCTGTTGGTGGTCTTCCAGCTGTCTTCCGCCTTTTACGTCGCTTGCTTAGCTGGCTATTTACGATGCTCTTGCATCAAGTATTCCTAAGAGTCGACCGAAATTGCTATATCTTGTAATGTGCCGACTGGTTTAACCACTGATATATCAGCCAATTTTAACATAGTTGAAGTAGGTTCGAAGGAGGTGATACCTAGGACATTACAGTTCTCCATGGTCAGAATATTAATGGATGCCGCCAAATCCACTGGTGTATTTGGAAAGAAACAACCCTGTATCTGAACCGTTACCACGGGATTCCCTAGGTTTGTGTATTTGACTAGATCCTGCTTGCCTAGAATAATATCGAACAAAGTTCCTACCACATGAACAGTTGATGGATTCTTAGTTTTCCTTACGGGCTTATTCCCACATAATTCTTTAATTGTTTTTTCATAAATAGGAATATCTTGCAAAGCTTGTAAGAGTGGAATTTTAACACATAGATTCTTTAGTTCCCCGACAATATAAAAGTTATGATATACAACTCGTTTTTCTATCATTATCCTCTTGGGAAACGGGGGAGGAGAAATTACGACTTCATCAGGATTTTGTTGCTCGATTGTGTTTCCCCCCTGTTCTATTTCTTCTGTTGTGACCACAGTTGATGGTTTTATTGTTGGTTATATATTATTCTCATTCTCCTTTTCTTGATGAAAGTTTGTTTCCTAAGGAGAAATTATATGCCCTGATATCAATCGAAGTTCGTTGCACCTTACAGAGTTAGTTTCACCCTCCAAATTCTCGACAATTTGCACGCGCTGGACTGGTTAGTTATTAGGATTCGGGTTGGGTTGAGATGGTAATTGAGGGTGAATTTGAGGTTGAGGATTCTGGGGTATTTTAAGTGGATCTTGTAAAGTGGGCTGAGATTGAGGATCCATTTCCATGGTTTCATTAGTCAGTCCCATGGGGTGGTGCCATTTTGATGCAAAAGCGCCACCCAGGCACGTCTGCTCCCACAGGACCTTCTTCTCCTTCAGCCCGAAGAGATGAAATTCTCTTTAAATCCCTTATCGGGACTTCCTACACCCACATGACTCACCTTATGATCTCCCTTCGTTCTATCGGGAAATCGGTCCCCGCATGATCGCGAGTCTTGAAACTACGGGATCGGTTCTTATGAATCCCCGAACCCCGATGAACATTCACCCACGTGTTCCTTTCTTTTATCGAAAATTTTCCCATCGGGAAATCGGCACTTGCAAGGTCGTGAATCACTCACCTCATGGATCCCCGATTCCCGATCTGCGATACTACTCTCTACACCCCTTAGCTCCCTCCGGCTAACTCTTTTCGCATGTAACCTGCTAGTCCACAAGACCACGGTCCTTTCCCCTATCGGAGTTTCAGAATTCGTGGAATAGGAGTGTGTAGAACTTACACCCTTGGGATTTCCGATTCTCCGATTTTCGACGCCACCTGGCGTCAACTCCAGCGAGGGTTGACCCTTCGAAACCTGTCCTCCACTGAAATGTTGTGACTATGGGACCGTCGCGTTTCAGCATTTCGCGACTTCTCTTGCCGTGGTTTTCTCGTCACTAAGAATCCCAAAATTTTGATCCGCGATGCACGTGTGAGCTCTCTCCTCCATGTCACCACTTCCCTGTCGCTCTATCGGGTATCGCAAAATCATGATTTCTATTGCAATGATTCCCTTGCATGCAGAAATCCAAAAATGTTGAACCCCAAACTCTTCAGGATCCTTGGACACGCGTCCTTCAGATTAATGGCTTCGATCGCGTCGGGAAATCGCAAATCGTGATTTCGTTATGCTCGAGTTTCACGACTCCGAAAACCCCGATATCCCGAACTCTGATTCTCCGGGATCGCTCGCCACGTGTCCCTGCTGTTTGGACGGCTCTGATCCAATCGAGATTTCACGACTTGCGCTGTCTCGATTCCTACGATCTCGAGAATCCTGAATTCTTGATGGCTAATATCCTAATGACTAAACCCCGTGCAGCTTCCGTAGATCCAATGACTGACGGGTACCTGCTCCCAATCTGACGGCTCAGATCCCTTCTCCTTGTGCATTCCTCCTCCAGAGAATAATCTCCGTGCAACTCTTCCCAATCCTACAGCTTACGAGATTTATCTTATGAGATCTGATGGCTATCGGTGCCTTCCTCCTGTGCACTCCTCCTGAACTTCTTCTAGACATAAACTCCTCAATGGTCCAGATCTTCTTGCTCCGTCGATCCGACGATTCCTGTTGCTCCCTCCTGAGCATTAAACGTGTTCTCCTGAGACTTGGAAGGACCTCAACCTTTCAAAGGTCTCGACCTTTGTCTGATCCTCTACGAGCTCCACAACCTCGAGTCTCGTCGCGCGTGCACAAACACTTACTCCTCCTAAACTTTTCTCCTCCTTTCGAATCCTCAAGGATTTCTCCGTCTCCTGCACTCCTTGCAGAATCTTCAGCTGCACTCACTGGTGCTATCCTTCCTGAGCTTACGCAACTACTCAGACCCCTTGGGGGATTTTGGTCCTTCTTCTCCCTCCGATGGAGAATGAAAATGGATGCCTTCATGGCTATCCTTCTACTCAGCCTCTTCTTGAGTACTTCGGGGTATTCAATAACCCAATGAAGATCCTCCAGTGGATTCTTCTTCTCGTCCAGAACTCAAAGAGTTATCTTCTTTCCTGTGCCTGCCTTCACACTTTCTCGATGCCCTCTTGGCGGAGTATATTCTCCTCTTTCACAGAACACTCAACGGTTCTTTCTTCCTGTGCACTTATGCACTTTGCTCAATGCCCACCTGGCAGAGCTCTCAGAATCCTCAGTGATTCTGGTCTTCCTTCAAACTCTCAACAGAGATCTTCTTTCTCTGTTCACCCTTCGCACTCGCTCAGTGCCCACTTGGAAAAGATCCTACAGAATCCTCAGTGATTCTATCTGCAACTGTGTTTCAACTACACAGCCTTACCTCCTGAGGTGTTCAGCAACCTCATAGTTCTTCTTCCTGAGTTGTTGACTTCAGTCCTGTGCCCCAACACATCTCTGTCCGACTCCTCAGAGTTCAGAAGTGCACTCATGCACCGGTATTCAGAGTCTGCAACACTCTGTCATGCCCTCCTGACATGAAACCTCAAAGACCCTCAACCTGAAATCAAACACACTCCCTACAATTGCATGATAACAACACACAAATACAACATATAATGAACACTCACAGACATGCATATAAGACAGAACACATGCAGGAAAAAATGCTTCAGTATATATTAAAAATGGCAAATGCCTGTTTGTACAAGGGTGTTCTCGAGCTCTCCCTGACTCTTCTCTTCTCTATCATTCTATCTTGCCTTTCTCAAAATGAGATCTCTAAATCTCTTTTACCTGAGGGGCTCTTAGCGCTTCCCTCCAGGTTCACCTACCCTATTCAATTACAATGAATGGGCTGTCTAGTCCAGCATCTGGATCTAGATCACAGTCGGTCTAGCATTAAAGTTGATCCTATCTAATCAACTGCACAAAGGCACGGCTTCCATGGATCACTAGCTTAAGACATTAAATTACATTCAATTCAAACTCAAATGAGGTTGCGCCTCCCTTTTATCATATGAATTCATGCGCGTTGACGTGGTTGGATGGTTGGCTGCTAACATGGAGAGATGCTCCTGCATCATACTCCGTAGCTGTAAAATCATGAGCTCATGCTCATGCGCTTCCCCTGTAGCTGTTGGAATCCTCCTGGATCCCAAATGAATATCTGTAGTTGTTCATCCGCTCCATCCTGCTGTTGCTGTTGTTGCTTCCGTGCTGCTGCTGCTGTTGTTTCTCTTCTGTTCAGCCTCTCCCTGCTGGCAGTTTCTGCTGATCGGATCATCAGCTCCATGATCTCCTCTATCACCTCATCCAGCTGCTCCAATGGCTGGTTCTGCTCATGCAATCTCCTGAGCTACAAAAATTTTTGGCCATTGGGAAGATCATCATGATCTCCCAGGCCTCCTTCATCTATTTCCAACTTCACCTGTTGGATGTGCATGCCCTGCACTTTTATCCTTTCCTCCAGGGCTTCAAATTGATCCCACAGGTTAGCAAAGCAAATGTTTCCTGATTCTTCCTCTTCTGGTTCTGCAACCTCCTCTGTTGCATTCTTTTCAGCTTCCTGGCTGAAAATATCGAGCCATTCCTCAGAATTCTCTTCTTCTTCTTATTCGTCTTCTAATTATTCTTCTTTTGTCATCCCCAATGCTACAACGCTCTCAGCTTGCTGGCTGAAATTGTTGAGTTGTTCCTCAGAACGCTCATTCTTCTCTTCATCTGCTTGGGCAGTCTCCAATGTCTGCTCCAATTCCCTTTTGACAGTCATCTCCAGCTGTGATTGTTCTTCTATTGTTGCACCATCTACAATAGAATTTTCTGCCTCCTCCTGGGTAGATGGTAGGAATATTTCAATTCCTCCAATCATCAGAATATCATTCTGATCTTCTTCCTCTGTCAACTTCATCTGCTGATCCAAGTCCATCTATGGATTTATGAGACCTTCAGACAGTCTCATCTGCTCTGTCATCTTCTTCGGTTGATTCCAACTTACTTCTGAGGTTATGAGACCGACATATAGTCTCATGTGCTCATCCCTGCCCACCTGGCAATATGGGATGCTTTCGCTGCTTCCCTGGAAAATTATGACATCAACCGACCCCATCTTCATTAGCAACCCTTACTGAATTGAACTCACCTCCGAGTCCTTGAGACCTTCATATAGTCTCAAATTCTCATCTCTGCCCACCTGGCAATATGAGATGTCTTCACTACCCTCTTGGCAGTCTTCGATGCTTCCGTTGCCCTCCTAGCAGTCTTCGAGATCCTCATCTGATCTCCCATCATTGCTCGGCTGGAAATGCACAATTTCCTCACTGTCCTCCTGACAGTCCATGAGATCTTCAGCCGATCTCATCTCTATTCCCTTTCCCATATGGAAATTAGGAATTTCGTCTTCTCTTCCCTCCTGGCAGTGCTTGAGATCATCAGACGATCCCAATTCAAATTATTCATCATCATCGAGACCTCTCCCAGTCTCTGGCCAACAGTGACAAATCATCTTTTCTTCTGTGGCCTTGAGGTTTTCAGCATACCTCAACCATCTCTTTAATAGCCTCTGTTGTCCTTTGACCATCAACTGCCTGACTGGCCATTTCACCTTCGGTTTCTTCATGGGCCATTCATATACCCATCTCAACTTGGCTTTCTTTTCTTGCCTCATCCGCAGTTCCAGCTTCTCTATGTCTTCTTTTAATTCATAGAGCTTTCTAGTCTCTTCTTCATCCCATTCGGCAAGTTTTTCGGCCTTTCTCTTCTTTCTATGGCCTTCAGTAGCCATCTTGTTGTCTTTGTCTGCCTCTCTAAGAGATCTGTTGTTGTCACTCTTCATCCCTGAGTGTTCCAGCTTCATCATCCTCTCATAGTCCTGTTGTATGTCTATGGATTGTTGCCTACCTGCAAGCAAGTCCTTACAGAGTCCTCAATAACTCTGTCTTCTTCCCTGCTGCCTTTTCCTCTCTTCTTGAAGTATACAAACAGAGGTCTAGCTCTGATACCACTTGATGTGTATTAGAGTGCTCCTTCTCTTATTCACTCCTCTTGCCTGAAATATACAAACAAGAAATCATCTCCGATACCACTTGTCGTGTGTATCAGAGTGATTTCTTCCTCTTTCTCCCTCTGTCTGAAGTATACAAACAGAGACGAGCTTTGATACCACACTGACGCAAACGTGCCACCGGGCACATCCGCTCTCACCAGGAGCTTCTTTTCCTTAGGCCCGAAGAGATAGAATGCTCTTTGAATCCATTATTGGGACTTCCTAAACCCACAGGAATCACCTTATGATCTCCCTTCGTTCTATCGGGAAATCGGTCCCCGCGTGATCGCGAGTCTTGAAACTACGAGATCGGTTCTTACAAATCCCCGAACCCCGATGAACATTCACCCACGTGTTCCTTTCTTTTATCGGGAATTTTCCCGTCAGGAAATCGACACTTGCGAGGTCATGAATCACTCACCTCATGGATCCTCGATTCCCGATCTGCGATACTACTCTCTGCACCCCTTAGCTCCCTCTAGCTAACTCTTTTCACATGTGACCTGCTAGTCCACAAGACCATGGTCCTTTCCCTTATCGGAGTTTCGAAATTCGTGGAATTGGAGTGTGTAGAACTTACACCCTTGGGATTTTCAATTCTCCGATTTCCGATGCCACCTAGCGTCAACTCCAGCGAGGGTTGACCCTTCGATACCTGTCCTCCACTGAAATGTTGTGACTATGGGACCGTCACGTTTCAGGATTTCATGACTTCTCCTTCAGTGGTTTTCTCGTCACCGAGAATCCCAAAATGTCGATCCCCGATGCACGTGTGAGCTCTCTCCTCCACGTCACCACTTCCCTATCTCTCTATTGGGTATCACGAAATCGTGATTTCTATTGAAACGATTCCCTCACATGCGGAAATCCCGAAATGCCGAACCCCAAACTCTTCAGGATCCTTGGACACGCGTCCTTCAGATTAACGGCTCTGATCGTGTCGAGAAATCGTGGATCGCGATTCCGTTATGCTCGAGTTTCACGACTACGGAAACCCCGATATCCCGAACTCCGATTCTCTGAGATCGCTCGCCACGTGTCCTTGTTGTTTGGACGGCTCTGATCCAATTGATATTTCACAACTTGCGTTGTCTTGATTACTACGATCTTGAGAATCCTGAATTCCCGATGGCTGATATCCCGATGACTAAACCTCGTGCAGCTTCCGCAGATCCAACGACTTATGGACACCTGCTCCCGATCTGACGGCTCAAATCCTTTCTCCTTGCACGTTCCTCCTCCAGAGACTAATATCCGCGCAACTCTTCCCGATCCTACGGCTGACGGGATTTATTTTATGAGATCCGATGGTTATTGGTCCCTTCCTCCTGTGCACTCCTCTTGAGCTTCTTCTGGATGTAAACTCCTCAACGGACTAGATCATCTTTCTCCGTCGATCCGACGGTTCCTGTTGCTCCCTCCTAGGCATCAAACGCGTTCTCCTGAGACATGGAAGAACCTCAACCTTTTAAAGGTCTCGAGCTTTGTCTGCTCCTCTGCGAGCTCCACAACCTCGAGTCTCATCGTGCGTGCACAAATGATTACTCCTCCTTTCAAATCTTCAAGGATTTCTCCGTCTCCTGCACTCCTTGCAGAATCTTTAGCTGCACTCGCTGGTGCTATTCTTCCTAAGCTTACGCAACTACTCAGACCCCTTGGGGGATTTTGGTCCTTCTTCTCCCTCCGATGGAAAATGAAAATGGATGCCTTCCTGGCTATCCTTCTACTCAGCCTCTTCTTGAGTACTTCGGGGTATTCAGCAACCCAATGAAGATCCTCTAGTGGATTCTTCTTCTCGTCCAGAACTCAAAGAGTTCTCTTCTTTCCTGTGCATGCCTACACACTTTCTCGACGCCCTCCTGGCGAAGTATCTTCTCCTCTTTCACAGAAAACTCAACAGTTCTATCTTCTTGTGAACTTATGAACTTCGCTCGATGCCCACCTGGAAGAGTTGTCAGAATCCTCAGCAATTTTGGTCTTCCTTCAAACTCTCAACAGAGTTCTTCTTTCTCTATGCACCCTTCGCACCCGCTCAATGCCCACTTGGCAGAGCTCCTATAGAATCCTCAGTGATTTTGTCTGCAACTGTGTTTCAGCTACACAGCCTTACCTCCTGAGGTGTTTAGCAACCGCACAGTTCTTCTTCCTGAGTTGTTGACTTCAGTCCTGTGCCTCAGCACGTCTCTGTCTGACCCCTCAGAGTTCAGAAGTGCACTCATGCACCGGTATTCAGAGTCTGCAACACTCTGTCATGCCCTCCTGAAATGAAACCTCAAAGACCCTCAACCTGAAATCAAACACACTCCCTACAATTGCATGATAAAAACACACAAATACATCATATAATGAACACTCACAGACATGCATATAAGACAGAACACATGCAGGAAAAATTGCTTCAGTATATATTAAAAATGGCAAATGCCTGTTTGTACAAGGGTGTTCTCGAGCTCTCCCTGGCTCTTCTCTTCTCTATCATTCTATCTTGCCTTTCTCAAAATGAGATCTCTAAATCTCTTTTACCTGAGGGGCTCTTAGCGCTTCCCTCTAGGTTAACCTACCCTATTCAATTACAATGAATGGGTTGTCTAGTCCAGCATCTGGATCTAGATCTCAACCGGTCTAGCATTAAAGTCGATCCTATCTAATCGTCTGCACAAAGGCACGACTTCCATGGCTCACTAGCCTAAGACATTAAATTACATTCAATTCAAATTCAAATGAGGCTGCGCCTCCCTTTTAGCATATGAATGCATGCGCGCTGACGTGGATGGATGGCTGGCTGCTGACATGGAGAGATGCTCCTGCTTCACATTTTTTATTCCAATTGTGGGCTTGCGCAGCTGTGTTAGTCCACTGTGAAGGATATGAGTTATTATTTGAATTCTACCAAAATGGTGTAGGATATTGCATGTTATACCAAGCAGGATTAGCAACTGGTTGATTTTGCCAAGGTACAGTAGGATATTGTTGGGACTACCAAGTGGGGTTAGAAAATGGTTTTCCCTACCATGTGTTTCCAGAATTATGTTGTTGATTATACTAACCAGAAAAGAAATAAGAACGATTTTGTAGCATACCTGGGGGTCGAGATTTCCATTGGCAACGTTGAGCCATCAGATATACTGGTTATGTTTCCTCTTATGCTTCATTAAAGACATCCTTTAGTCCTAGGAGTGATGGGAATTGCTTTCTCGTATGGTCTTTAGCACAGATGGCGCAAGTCCAAACCACATCCAAGGGACACTCTCTTGAACCATGTTTCCTCCTGCATCGTGGAAAAAATATAGCCAACGATTTTTATGCTTCTTCTTGTTTCTGTTTAACTTGCAAAACATCCAATTGTGTAGTCAGAGTACCCAAAATATCAGTTTTAAAATTTTCTAAAAGATTACCAATTTATGCTTAGGTGACACTCACTCAAGTGATGTTGCTACTTCTAGTGATGGGAGCTCGTATTCCTGATATGGTTCGTGTACTTTCGTGTGAACACCTGATACACAATTAGACAATGTCATCATATAGTTCTTGATAACTATCACATTTTCCCATTAATTTCAATGTTTCTACCCTTTCATCTTTCATACCTTTTATCAGAGTGGATTTAAGTACCTCACATGGTAATGTATCGTAAGGTGATCTATGTAGGTTATATTGAAATATTTCAACATATTCTTCTAGTGTTTCATTTTCTCTTGCACTCATTTTAAAGATATTATCCTTTAAATCCTTGGTTATACAATAGTCTTGATATTTTGTAAGGAAGGCTTGCTTCATTTCATCCCATGAATTTATAGTTCCTCCCCCTAATCCCATAAACCATCATAAATCTACTCCTTTCAAGGTGGAAAGGGATAGATTTAGTTTCTGGGTTCAGAGGTGTAGTCACAGCCTCTACATAGGACATCAAACGCGAATAAGAATGTGTTAGGGTCCTCTAAGATCAATCCATTGAAGGTTGGAAGATTTTGTAGAGGAATGGATTTCATTGGGGCATTAGCAACTGGATCAACTATAGGATATTCCAAAGTGGAAGTATGGGTTTGTGGTTGATTTTTCTATGCCATTTGGTCGAATATATGCCAATATCCTTCAAGGATTTCTTGGTCTGGGTGTTCTATTCAGGGTGGTTGATTACATGGTCCCTTAGGAGTTTTAATCGCGCTACCTATATCTGGGATTTCAGGTGATCCTTCTCCTATCAAAATCACAGGAGATTCAGGTTCAATTGGTGGTGGTTTTGCCTCAACAATTCCACTGGTTTCCCCTTCTCCTTATTTCAAATTACAATAATTTACCTCGTCTAAAGGACTGAGAGGTGGAGTATGTGTATTTTGGAAACTTTGTTCAATCCCTTCATTTCCTCTATGAACCTTAGCATGAGCTACATTTGGTGAAATTGTTTCTTGAGGATAGAACCTATTTGAGGTCCAACTAAGGCTTGAGATTCATCTTTTCGGATGATTTTGTCTATGAAAGTGTTCCTTTCATGGGGCATCGAGCCCTAGGATTTTGTAGTTTTTGGTGGGGGTTTAAACTTTTTAGGTTCTTTCTTCTCAGTCATACACAAAAACATGAATTCTATGCACCTATATAACCTCTATGCATTGGCCAAAGGTAGGTGTTGGAACAAGCATTTTACTTTTTGCCTACATAGGTTCTTACCTTTCGTTTTCAATACCTCATTGTCCAGAGATGCAACTTATGCTATATTTGAAATTCTCCCTAACAACGGAGCCAAAATGTTGGGTTCTAAAGATGTCCCAAAAAAAACCTTAGTCTCACATTAATTTATCAACCGAGGTTTCGTCTTCTCTTTCAAGAATGTCAGTAAAGTCTATGTATATATTCATAGAGGTTTAAATCATATAGCTAAAGAAAATCCAAGTCTATCTAAATTATTGCAATAATCAAGTTCTTCATGCATTCATTAAAAACTCTGAAAATAATAACTCACTCAACAAAATTGTAATTTGATCGATAAGACAATGTGAATCAAAACATCAATCAATTTTTTGAATTCATATAACTAAGAAACAATAATTCAATCTGCGAAAACCCTTAATGAATCAATCTCTCGATGATTAATTAACCTTCTTGGAAAATAACAATGATCTACTGAATATTAAATAAGGGACAACAAATGTGAATTAAGCGAAAGGAACAACAAATGCGAATTTGATAAAAGGAACAACATATGCGAAAATGAAAGGAATCCACAAGCGGTAAACTAACAACAATTGGAAATGGAACAACAATCGATAATCTTTAAATAAAACATATATTCTCTGCAAATTAAAAGCATAAATAATTCATAAAGGAATCAATACACTTACGAATTTATCTTAATTGTTGCAAGGAAATTCAAATCACATAAATAAAACAGAATTGATATGATTACATATGAGACAGTAACTCCTTTCGACTGGGCCCACGATCTTCAAAAGGTATTTCTACTAAAAACTCAGTATGTTGGTATGCTCAAGACACTTGAAGATTTCATTAATTCCATAACTGATAAATCATTTACAATGGACTGTTGTACAGAATGTCAACAGTTCATAGATTTGAATGCTTGGTTGAATTTATTGGTTGGTTCTCTATTGTTCATTATCCTTTATATATTACAATGACATGCTTAAATTAACCTATCCTGAGGATCGAGAGATCCTCGTGATTGCTTTTACTATTCATGAAGATTACAATAAAGATTCAATCTTCCTAAAAACTGTTTTGTGCCTAATTTATTCGATCTCCAATGGCCTATGCATCTTCATGATCCTGTTAACTATATTGAGTTAACAATAATTGTTCATTTCTGCAATAAAATAAAATAAATTCAAACAAAAATTCAGAAATTATCTAATATCATTCAATAATATTTCTAAAAGAATTTTTAACCATTTTCTTCCCTAATTACTTCAAATTAATAAAAAATTCAATCAATAACATATCACAAACCATAGTAATAAGGAGAATATTTGTACATTTTTCTCAACCCAACAGTAGTGATGGAAGCAACTAATGTTCCTTCCTCTCGGAGTCCTCATACTCCCATCTCAGTTGCCGCAGGAGGGGGCATTGTGCCTCCTCCCCCACCTCCTCTTGTCAAGACTATGGTTGTCCAGACACTGACTACTTCAGACATTGGAACAATCCCTTCGATGACTCTGACCATTGTTCCCTCTATCTAGAATCTGTCTTGCGCTCCATTTTTGTATGGGATGTCGAGTCTCGACTTTAGTTTTGTCCTAATTTAGTCTACTCTACAGACTATTGGTATGGGGTAGGGATATCTAATTCTCCCTTGCAAGGATATGTTGTGGGTACTACTGCCTCATTTAACGCTATCCCTTATGGTGGGGGTCATAACCTCCTTCGCCCCCTTCACTCAGAAGTGCTTTAGAGAAATCGATCGAGCTTAATACCAATGCTATATTTTTCAGTGGGGGGAGTCATGGACCTCAATTCTACATGAATCCGGTGGGGTCTATTCCTTTTTATTTGTTTGGTGCATTTGCAAATAACACTTTCTCATCATTTTCTTTCTCGGTAGGGGGAAACCCCATTTTTCTTTAACCAAACCCTATGCAATGTTTCATTCCTTCGCAGGGAGTGATGATGAGAGTTTACTCCTCACAAGGTCTTGGAAATCCTTGGTAGGGATCATTTCCTTCTCAAGGGATGTTGATTGGGGAAACCTCTCCCACACTCAATGCTACCACGGGCACATTTCAATACCTATGAAAGGAGGGTCGGCTAGGGGCATCCCCAACCAAGGTCCTTGGAATACTATGCAGGGAGAAATCCATACACAAGGCATATCATCCAACTATAAGAATCAATTGGCGATTCAAAATCAAACGCAAGATCCTTTTACTAGACAAGGCCACTATGGTTTCTACAAAAACTCTGGCCAACAACCAAACCTTTCTTGGTAACCTGGTTCTAGCCAAAATCTAGGATCTTCTTTTCATTTGAATCCACCACAACCTAGACTACCTTTCCTGACAAATATGCATTTTCCAGAATTTTTGAGACTTTTGAATGACCCGATCTATCATGATCCACATTGGCCCCGCATGCCAACTAATTTTCCCTTAGACATCCCTAATTTTGAAGGAAATCCTAGCGAAGATCTAGGTGATCATGTTATGAAATTTTGTTTATGGTGCTCATACAACTTGTTAAAGGATGATTATGTTCAGTTGTGTTTGTTACAATACACTCTTACAGGGGGTGCCAGAAAATGGTATATCGAGATCGATAGCTCAAAATAGACTTACTTTAATGACCTGTTTATGGTCTTCTTAAACCATTTCTAGATATTGGTAAGATTCGATGATAGCACCGAGTTGGTGGCCAACTTTGAGCCAAAAAAAATTGTCCATATCTCATATCACATCTGAGAATGGTGATGATGAAAGAGCTTGATCAAAGTTAAGTTCCGTCTCAGATTTTTTCTCGAGTGGTTCCTAAATTCCTTGGTTCCTTGTGTATGAAAAGATGTCGCAATGTCCAGAGTTTTTTCTGAAGAAGATGCTATCATGAGAGCCCAACAACTAGATTTGATTTACTCTCAATCCAATATGTTATA
>SNQJ01S0067309.1:13815-45136 GCA_010110895.2 Picea sitchensis | reverse complement strand
GAGAATACATTAATTTCTCATGTTTGTTGGATCTTCTAGGTGACTTGATGTGCGACACATTTAATCGTACCTAGTAAGATGTACTTGGGCATATTGACTCTCATTGACATTAATGGTGAGTAGTCTCGTGTCGGTTAACAACATTCATTAATGGTTGGAAATTCAACAATTTGTTTCTATGTTCAACCTCAACAACATTTATTCACATAGGTAAGAATTATGCCATGATGTGGATAATGAAAACTATGTGTTTCATGACACTAACATCATCTTACAGCGATGTTCCAGTAAATCAAAGATTCAGCTCCAGAATTCAACACCAGCAACTTAGTTCCATCAATAAGACAATACAGATGTACCAATTTCATATCTCATTATATGCTCATACAACCAAGCAGATCAGAATATTTCACTTCAAGATCTAGGATCCAACAGTAGCAGGCAAAAGATTCCAATAGTATAAAGATCTCTTAGATGCATACCTCATGATACACTATTTTCCTTCTCCCTTTGTTAAATCTCCTGAGTACGGAAAACACCTTCAGTTGGGGGGATATTCAACTGATATTTTGGGGGGATATTTTTCTTATGCCATTCATTGATCCTATATTACATCTTTCATAACCTCATATGCTATTGACCAACATGGTTTTCCCAATTGAGTGTTGTTACTTTTATAAACAATTCATTGATTTTCTAAGTTGCATCATTGATTTGCATATGAAACACATATTCCAAAGGAAATATGCCATGTGGAGGATGTTTTCCATGTTTTTGACATACTTCAACACTTTTTTCAGATGATGATAGTTTCTTCAAGAGCATGTTCTGCACAATAATTTCAAACAAATGAGGCTAAAATAATTGACTAATTGATATGAACATTATTGTCTCATCATTTTGAATACACTCATATGATTTAATTTTCAAATTTATTCTTTGTTGTAGTAAGAAAAATTTTGTCACATAGGAACCAACATTTGCAATATTTATGCCTGTCACACAAGAACCAACCATAAGAAAGAAGAAGAAATGTTGCTACACATCATAAAATAAGAATCTATGACATAGTTATCAATCTAAGGTTGCATGAGGACATGAAACACCTTCAGTTGGGGGAGAATGTTGGGTCACCAAAATACCATATTTTTATCACCCTTTCACTTCACTTTTAACCATATTTTGTTTCTCGCAACCTTACATTAAGACCATTTTCGTGATTACATATGGGTTTAGACTTATTATTTTCCAAATCATTTGTTTTAGTACTTTGAGTGAATTTATGATTGAATACTAGAAAAACAATATGTTTTCACCGATATATCAAAATGGGATGAGTTCTATAATGTTTACAGGTGTATTTTAAGATTCCAACCAAGTCATATTTGACCATCACTCCTCAAATTCGATTTTTCTCTTCAACCCCCTTGAATATTTGATGGCGATTTTGAGATTCACTCAAGTATCTTGGATGGAGAAGAATCATGGAAGAGATATTTGTGAGAGGATTTGCAGAAACATCACTTGCTAGGCGTTAGCACATGGTTATAACCAGAAAATACATTTTTGGATCTAGGAGAGAAATTTGTGGATCTGAATTCATTGTTAGTTATCTTAGTTTTTGTATAAATAGGAGTTCCTCCATTCCAAGGAGAAGACTCTTGGAGCATGTGTCCAACTTACAATGGAATAGAATAAAGCTTTTTTTTACATCAATTTCAATTTCCATTCTCTAGTTTTAGATTTAGAATGTTTTAATTTATGTGTTACTTTATTCTTGGGAGAATTGAGCTCACTCCAAATAGATCATAGTATCATTTTGTTTCTTCTCTTATTTATTTTATGCTTAATTTTCCTTTATGTAAATGTGATTAAAACCCTCTTTTCAATCCTTTAATTTCACATGCTAACATAGTATTGTTGTAAGGAACTACATTCATTGTAGCATATCTCACCTTGCAACCTGATCTACTACCATTTGAGCAATGATAACTTAGAACTGAAAGATATAGGATTTAATTTATGTAAGTGTGTTTAGAAACCTCTTTCCCATTGCTTTAATTTCATACGTTGACATAGTGTTGTTGTAAGGAATTACATTCATTGTAGCATATTTCACTTTGCAACTTGATCTACTACCATTTGAGTAATGATAACTTAGGATTGAAAGAGAGAGGATTTACTTTATGTAGGTGTGTTTAGAAACCTATTTCCAATTCCTTTAAGTTCATATGCTGGCAGAGTATTGTTGTAAGGAGATCCATTTATTGTAGCATAATTCACCTTGCAACCTAATCATCTACAATTGGAGCAATGATAAGTTAGGAATGAAAGAGTTGGGATTTACTTTATGTGAAAGTATTTATTTCTTTCTTTTCAGTCCCTAGCCTATTTGAGTTGGCATAGTATTGTTGCAAAGAACATACAATGCATACTTCACCTTGCAACCTGATTTTCAACCAATGCAATTGTGACTAGTAAGGGTTGAAAAACTTAGAATTTGATTGATTTTTCTTATCTTAGGATTAGTTTCCTACTATTGTATATATTTTTCTAGCATCATCAAAATTTACGATCATCCTTGGTTGATAATTTAATGAAAGAAATTTAAGAAATTGAATTGTCCAACAACCCCCATGCACCTGACATAATTTGGACACTAGGTTTTCGCATCCAAAGAATATAACACATACCCAACATTTCAAAGTTTGAAATGTTTCAATGAGACCATGAAGCGTATACAAACAAATTTTTGGTGGTATCAAATCTATTTGTTCCATTAAATTTCCATATTGAGATCCAATATCAATATACATTATTGATCCATATTCATCATCCACCATCTAATCAAACAAGTGAGCAAGTTATGCCCCAAAAGGAAAAGGTATGGGATGGGACCCGCCCATCACCATAGCCAATGGATCGGTGCCAAGTGAAGGCATGATAGAGGAGGTGAGACCCTTTTTCGATTCCTTTTCACACTAGGTGCCATGTGGACAATCGGGTACAGGTGGGGCCTATAATTAAATAAAATAAAATGAAAACAAAAGAAAAAGAAAGAAGAGGAAAGAGAAAAAGGGCGGTGGAGAAACAAGGAAGAGAGAGAGAGAGAGAGGGACGACCCAGAGGATGACGAGAAAGGGATCGAGTGTCCAAGGAGGTGGCATGGAATCACCATAGGGTACCATGTGGACCCAAGGTGCCACATCAACATCCACGTCAAATAGATGCCACATCAACAAAAGGTATCCTATGTTTTTAAAAAAGAACAATTCTAGAGCCAAAATCATATTTGGCCCATGGAATGAGTAATATAAATTAGAAGAAGATGGAACTTTATGGGTATATCTGCAGTTTCAGGGCCTACATAAGTTCTAGTCATGACCACTAGAAAATTATGCACCAATTTGCCATAAATTGAAAATTAGAGGTTTTTGAAGAGTGGGGTGGTGCTCAATGGAAAGATAACTATTCTTGATGTTATTTTTATAGTGTGCTAGAAAAGAAAATATGAAAATACACAATGAAAGGATTGGTTGGATTCCTAGGAAGTTGGAGTGGAGATGTCAAAAAAAGGAAAAAAGGACTATTATGGGCCATGTTTAAAGGATTTTTGGGATTTTCAGAGGAGGAAAAGGGACCCTGGATGGAAAAACTGGAAACAAATTTTTACTAAAAAATTTATATAACCATCAATATAGATAACTTTTCATTACATAATTTTTTTCTAGAAATGCTCAGTTTGGGAGATGGCCAATTTGGCTAAAACTTCCAAGTTGTCATTTCCATATTGCTGCAAAGTTGCCATTTCCATGTTGCTGCATATTTTGACTAGAACATAAGATAAACAATCTGAGAGTTGATGTCAACTCATTTTTATTGGTATTATCAATTACTCCTACAAAATTTTCCTTGGTCCTTGACATATTTTCCTCTATAGGTGGCAAAAGTTGGTTTTTAAGCTTAATTACACTAGGGAGAAAGGTGCACAAAAGGGGTAAATTGGCAAAATTCAAAAGTCTATAAATTTCTTCTCAAAGTTTAGAATTGAGAAAGTGGGTAGTCATTGGAAGGACCTTGAATTTTCGAATCATCCTATCCAACTAGAATTGATATTTGAGAAAAAAAATTTGTCATAAAATCAAAAGAAGGTAACTAGTGACCATAAAGAGTAGAAAATTATGTATAATTTCCATATTACAAAATTATTTTTATTTAACTAAATTTTGTTCCAAGCACAGTTTGTAGAATTAAGGGTATAGGTAGAACATATCAAGTTCAAAAGAAAGACCAGAGAAATTGAATATGCATAGGAATATTACATCCCTGAAGAGGAAGTTAAGGGGTTTAATGTCAACCTTGGAAATCCAAAGACTATATAAAATGGGCATGGAGAAGGAAAAGAAGAAAACATATAACTAGTAGAGACAATAAGAAGTTTCAAGAGAAAATTGTTGAGCTACAGAGTAGACAATGAGATAATTGTAATATTTTAGGAGGAGCGAAACCACATCAACACTAAGTTGTTTCAAAGCATAAACATATTATAGAACCAAATAAAAAAAGAATTAGATTCAAATTTGGTAGAAAGACATAGATATCATGCCAGGAGGGAGGATGTCAGAAGTTATAGGGACTCTATAAGTGATATTAGAAATCATCATCATTCACCAAGGCACTCAGCTAGAAGGCCACATGCATTCTCATAATCAAGGAGTAGCCCAAGTTTGTCTCATGTCAAACATCATAAAAGGAGGTCTGAAGTAGATGATTTGCAAGAAGAGATTACAAATATTAAGACTGCTACATTTGATGGTGATAATAAGAAATGTGAAGATGCAAAATATTACTTCCTGGGAATGAGGAAATATTTCCAATTGCACAAGTATTCATCAAATCTAGAGGAAATAATTATAATCTACCATATTCAAGGAAAAACATCAATGTGGTGGGACCAACTCAAGCAATTTAAGCACATTGATGAGAAGATGACCTCTTGGAGGAAGTTTAAAAAGTATTTTCAAAATAAGTATTTGTCAAATAATTATTATGATAAGAATATGCGAGAGCTATTTGAACTCAATCTTGTAAGCATGAAAATGGATGAGTACAAGACGAAGGTTCTACAATTTTTTAGGTATGTTGGCTTCATTAAATATGAGAAGGTTAAAATACAAATATTCCTAAGTGGAATGTCGTCTTTCTACAATGATGAAATTCATTTTGATGACCCCAAGACCTTGGAATAAGCCATAAGAAGATATAAGTATATTTATGGACAGAGAAAAGGAAGGTCATGTTTTCAAAAGGATCAGGATGATAATAATAAGGAAAATATGGAGCAAAGAAAGAAAGGGTATAAGACACCATTTTTCAAAAATAATTCTCAAGGAAAGCCAAAACAAAATGAGCCTAGGATGACAGAGTCTTTGGGGAAGAGGCCAAGACATCAACCCATAAAATGTTGGGGATATGAGGGGGATAATATGTATAAGTATTTCCCTAACAAAGGAGAAAGAMTGAGGGTTGTTCACAACATCTAGGGGGATGATACAATTGAACGCATGGGAAGAAGCATGCAAAGAATTTATGCATCCTTGGAAAAAAGGAAAGAAGACCATCAACATCACATGAATGAGGTGGAAGGTAAGATAAAAAACCATCCCATAGACATTCTAATAGATATTGGAGATATTCATAGCTACATAGATCATAATCTTGTTGAGAAGTTTCATTTGAAAATAAGTAAGGATGTAAATTCTTGGTTGGTCCATCTAGCTATTGGATCAAAGAGAAGGATCAATGAGTTGATTAAGGATTTTCCAATGGAAATGAATGGAGTCAGTGCAAAGGAATATTTGAATATCGTACATTTTCTGTTCATATGACTACTTAATTGGTATGGATTGGTTGGACAAGCATCATGTTATCCTAGATTTCTATAATAAGGAATTCATTTTTCTTCAAGAGGAAGGGAAGAAAAGGAAAGTTCAATGGATTCCAAGGCCTATATCCATTAGATAAATTGCATCCATGCAATTGAAAAGGCGTTTTGGAAAATGATGCCAAATTTATGCATCCCATATGGAAGAGGTAGACAAGGAAAAAATGCAAGTATTGAAGATCATCCAATCTTGAAAGAATACGAGGATGTATTTGGGAAGATACCATGGTTCCAGAAAACAAAGATATTGATCTCTCCATTGATTTGGTGCATGGAGCTACCCCAATGTCCAAAAATCCTTATATAACGAGAATACCAAAGCCAAAGTAATTAAATTTGAATCTTGAAGAACTTTTGAAAAAGGGGTATATACACCCAAGTGCCTCACCTTGGGGTTCCATAGTTATCTCTATGAAGAATAAGGATGGAGATTTAAGGTTGTACATTTATTTCAATTAGTTGAATAAGGTTACCATAAATAACAAGTATCATTTGCAAAGAATTCACAATCTCTTTTATCAGTTGAAGGGTGAAAATATCTTCTCCAATATAAAACTGAGGTCATCCTACCATCAAGTAAGAATAAAAGAGGAAGATATTATGAAGACATCATTCAAAACAAGATATCGACATTATGAGTTTGTGGATGTGCCATTTGGGCTATCAAATGCACCATATATCTTCATATATTTGATGAATGGAGTTTTCAAAGAGTATCTAGACAAGTTTGTTATTATTTTCTTGGATGAAATAATCATATAATCAAAGGTGTAGGAGGATCATGAGAAACACTTAAGGATGGTGCTAAATGTATTGAGTGAGCATTAACTGTATGCCAAGATGAGAAAGTGATCATTTTATCAAAGTCAGATTCATTATTCATGCCATATTATTTCAAAGGAAGGGATAATAGTGGACCCTGAAAAGATAGGAGTCATTAGAGGATGGCCATCACCAAATAATGTCTCTGAGGTGTAATCACTCATGGGAATTGTAGGTTATTTTAGAATATTTATTGAAGTTTTTTCAAAGATTGCACACCCAATCAGTTATGTGAAAAATAATTGTGTGAAATTTGAATGGTATTTTGATTGTGAAGAAAGATTTCATCACTTGAATAATTTAATAACAAGTGCACCAATATTGAAGATTGTTTATCTAGATAAAGATTTCATTGTGTACACTACTTGATGTAAGGAAGGGCTTGATTGAGTCCTTACAAAAAATGGGCACATGGTATGCTATGAGTCAAAGACGTTGAAAGAAAATGAGAGGATATATGCCACACATGGCTTATAGTTGGAATCCATAGTTCATGCCTTAAATATGTGGATGCATTATCTGATAGGAAAAGTGTTTGAGATGAGGACATACCATAGTGCTCTAAAATATTTGTTTGTACAACCAACATTGCATGCCAGACAAATCAGATATCTTGAATTCCTTAATGAATATGATTTTGATATAAAACATATCAAAGTCAAGGAAAATAAAGTGTTTAATGCACTCAACAAGGGAGTATCTGATATGCATGCTACAACCATTAGCATGTATAGGTCTGATTTAATAGACAAAATTTTGGAAGTTGCAAATTTAGATCAACATTATTTGCAAGAAAAGGAATTAATGCAGCAAGGTAATTTACATCCAAGATATAAATATTATGAGTTGAAAGAGTATGGATTCCTCATGTGTAGGGAACAATATATGTTCCTAAATCTCAAGAGTTGAAAATTTTGGTGCTGAGAGAAATTCCCATTGTACCTTATGTTGGGAATCCAGGGTATCAAAAGACCATTGGATTTGTAAAGGGACAATACTTTTGGCCAAGAGTGAAGAAATAAGTAGTTGATTATATAGAAATATGTGTAGAGTGCCAAAATTTAAAGGTTGAGCATAGACATACAAGTAGATTTCTATAGCCATTTCTCGATCTTGAGTGGAAATGGAAAGTTGTCACTATTGATTTTATTACTAAATTAACTAGGATTGTAAGGTAGAATTATTCCATCATGTTAGTGGTGGATAAATTAACTATGGATGACCATTTTATTCTAGTGAATCTAACTCAAACAACAACCAACATTGTATATATTTACATGACGGAAATTGCCAGGCTACATGGTGTGCCTAAGGAAATTATTTTTGATAGAGATCCCAAGTTCACATCAAATTTGTATACGGGATTAGTTAAAGTATTTTGGGATGAATTTAAATTTTAGCACAACATATCACCCAGATTCATATGAGAAAATAGAGAGGTTCAATCAAGTGATTGAGGATATGATGAGGATGTATATGATGGATAAGCCATGAAAATGGGAATATTATCTGCATTTAGTTGAATTTTCATACAACAATGGGTATAAATAATCTTTGAAGATGATCCCATTTGAATAGTTATATGGAAGAAGGTGTAACACGCCTATGGTTTGGGTCAACCCAAATGATAGAGACATCATTGGGCCATATATTCTCAAAGAAATAGAAGAATAGATGGTGAAAAAAAAAATGAATATAAAGGATGCAAAAGATAGAAAAAATGTTATGCAGACAAAGGCAGAACACACAAAGAACTCAGAGAGGGTGATCATGTATTCTTAAAAGTGAAATATAAAAAGAGTTAATTGAAATTGGGAATCTTCACAAAATTGGATACAATATATTTTGGACCATTTGAAATCTGGAAGAGGATTGGTCATGTTGCATACCTTCTTTCACTACCTACATCCATATGCATTCATAATATGTTCCATGTATCTTTTCTTAAGAAGTGTGTTCCTGATCCTAACCATGTAATTGATTAGGATACGATCCAGGTGGAGCACGAGGGAAACTTCTTCGTCTAGCTAGTGCACATATTGGAAAGGAAGGTCAAGGTACTTTGGAATTGATTCATCGACCTAGTAAAGTTCTAGTGGAACTTCTATGCCCATGAATATGATACATGGGAGAATGAGGACATCATGTGGAGGAGTAGCCACAACGTTTTGAATATTTTTTATTGTACATTTGTATAGAATGCACTGAGGACAATGCATAAATAAGGGGGAAGGGAATGTAATAACCCAAGTTGTAAAAGTGTATGTGTACATATGTTTTTATAGGCTAGTGATTTAGTATGGTTGTTGGGTCATAGTGTTTATGTATATATGTTTTGGGGGCTAGAGTGACTATGTGATATTAGGTTGAAGAGTCTATATGTTGAAAGGTTGATGAGCATGGCATTGCAAATTCTAATTTCACTTTGATATATGAATAAAATTCATCACTATTGCAAACCAAGTAAGAAAAAGAGTACAAGGGGATATGAATCGACAAGAGGGAAAGGGGAATAATGGATTAAAAAAATAGCCAAATTCAAGGGAGCTTAAGCCAAGGAATATAATAATAAGCTCTTAAGTCCTAGTTTTTGTTTTTATCCTAAGTTACTAAGTAATGGGATGAGTTCCCATGTGGTGGGGAAAGAGTTCCTTGGTTACCACTTGTCAAAAAGGGAACATGTATATATAAACTTTGGTTTAAGTGGAATATTCCTAATTTCTAAGTTATGGTTTTATCCTAAGTTCCGAAGTAATGGGACGAGTTCCCATGTGGTGGGGAAATATTTCCTTAGTTCCAACTTGTCAAAAAGGGAACCTGCATATATAAATTTTGTTTTAGTGGAAAACTAGGGGGGATTCCATCATTCTCATCATTCATTCTTGTCATTCTTTCTTTGGGATATTGGGTGTGAGGTAGTGAACCACCATGACCCTATTACTTTTTGAACCCTTTGAATCCTAGGTGGATTTAGGTGAACGATTATCCTTAGTTTTCCTTGGGGAAGGATAGATCCATAAAGGGATATTTGTCTAGGATAGGTTTCCCTGGATGTGAGACCTAGAGAATGTCTAGAGACTCCAATACAACAACTAGATTTTCTAGAGCCAAGGAGCTATGAGACTTCTTGGTTGGCCTATGCTAGAGACCTAGAAGCAAAGTGGGACAACCTGATGGACTATAGAGTAGAGAATGGGGTACACTTCCATGGGTTGTGCAATATGATGGGGAATGAAAGTTTATAGGTTGGAACTAATAATAGAGTTTGGTACCTTGGCATAGCCATTTTTTGTGTGTTGGTTGTGAGACCTTAGTTGGATTGGGTGGCCTTTACCTTGGTGGATTCATACACTCAGTTAGGCGATGACCTGCTATTGAGAGTGCTAGAAAAACAATGTTTATGGATGGGCATAATCTTTGAGGCCTACAACCAGTTGGTGGTTGCATAAAATATAAGTGTTATTTATGTTGTTTTCTTTTATGCTGAGTAATGTATATTTTTATGTGCTTAATTATGTTATGTTATAGATGTTTATAATTATGCATGTAATTACATGTTATTAAGACTACACAAGTGTTACATATGAAGGGAATATTACCATTGTTGGTATCAGATCTTAGACAAGGCTATGGGTGTGTTATAAATTTGCATTAGAGCATATTATATGGTGATATGAGCCTTTGTGAAGGTGGTGATGTGATAGGTACATAACCTATTGTTGACGTAGAAAAAATATCCCTTTTGTCAACAAGAGGGGTTATCCTCGATAAGAAGTGCCAATCATACCCCTCACCATTTGGAATAGGGAACACATCAGGATTTTGTCATAGAAGCCATTTCTGGTTTTGATTTTACTGATTGTGGCTCGGTCCACCGATGAAGGGCTCCTAAGATAAAGAATGAAATGCAACTAATCTAATATGCGTGTCTCCAGACTAAACTAAAAAAACCGGAAAATAGACATAGAACCAACAATGCTCTTATCGAGGGCATGGGAAATATTTCACACAAAGAAAAGACAACAACATGAATAAACAATTGCAAATACATAATAGTGTAGCATTTGAAAAATCATTTACGGTTCTACACCCATGATTTTAGACAAACATTGTCTGAATAATAGAAATAAGAATGCAATCACCATACATAAGAATAGTCTACAATATGAAATACATTCTTACAGAACTTGAATTTTGACCAAAAAACAAAGGAATAGTCCACAATACATCCAACATGAGAATCAAAGCTCTCCATAAAATAGTTTGGCAAAACTAGATTCTCCTCATTAAACATTTCGGTAATAGTACATGAAAACCTAAGGAATTCTTCTCAATTTTAGTTAACAACGTTTTCCCAAAATAGTTCAAAAAATGTACAATGCTTGAAGAGTGAAAAATCCCTATCTTTGGGTTCAATTCTAGTATTTGTTGAAGCTTAACATGACTCTTGGCCTTCCTCCTTCCCTGTGACCTTTCACTTACCAACATTTTTCTTTGTTCCCTTTGTAATCATGAGAGAACAAAGACAATAATTACATTTTGAATTTTTGGTCTAGCGCCTATGGGACATCATAGATTTCAGCTATAGTGTGTCGCATCCACTGTAATGATTGGATTGGGTATTAGGAGTTCTGATCATCATAGGGTTCATAAAACCTCTTCATTCATTTGATTTTGATTTACTTCGGTTCTCCCTATTGCTGTGAAATTTTTTGTTGTTTTTATTGCCTTATCTTCCTTGATCACAGATCGCATTGTGAGGATGTTGAGTATGGAATCCCATCAACATTGGTACCTGTAACCATTCAACACACAAAAATCGAGTGACATCAAATTAATTTCAAAATAAACTATTAAAATCAAGCATTAGAACCCATAGAACTAAAACACTAAGTAATTGAGATTTTATATAAACTTCCCTAAGTTCAATTCATGGTTCCTCTGCTCTTGGTTGAGGTTTTTTTTTCTCTTGGGGTTGTTGACAAGGTGTCATATCTGAAAAATAGATACAATTGGTGAGTAATTTATTAAATCATATAAATGGAAAGTTTTAGATCTCCAAAATACCTTTCCAACAGCATATGGAATGCGTGAAATGAACACTTGAGTAAACATTTATGGGTAAAATATAGAAGGTAGTATAGTAGGATCTTATTGTTATTTCAAAGTAATTTTCACAAACTCCTCCATTGTATGCCAGAGTAGTTCGAGGGAGATCCTCTTGTTTGAACTAGATCTCATTGCACAAACTTCTCCGATGTGAACCACAGGCTAAGTTGTGAACTTTGTGGGTCTGAACAGGACCCTATATCAAGAAATTATCCATTAGAAACAATTATTTTAATGTCATTCCAATCATATTTTTCACAAGAACGTACAAACTATGGAAACCTTTATGAGTCCAATTTGAAAAAAACATTTCCAATAGTTATTCTTTCTCTTCTTTTTTTAATCTTTTGTGTCATCTCCTTCTTCAACATTGTCTTTTTCTTGATATCTTTGGTGTGTTTGGATATATAACAAACTTCTTTCTTGTCAATCTACATCAACCGTCGAACATTGAAGAATTTAAAATCATGCAATTGGGGCATGTGAGGAATGTGAGATTTTTTTTTCTAGTCCACCTTGTAGCATTTCTTGTTTGAAATAACCTGACTCAGAGTAGTTGTGTTTCCATTCAAGATTTCTGGTTTCAATATGGTTATCAACACCCATTTTCTTGAAGTTGAAACCTTCATCCTTTTCATCATCACAATCACAAAGCTTAGTATTTTCATCCATTTCAAACTTGATTACATCTTCAATGAATTTCTTCAAATTTGCATCAAGATTTGTTGTATCCTTTTCTCCTTTTGCAATAATTCGGTCAATATATTCATCATTTATGGTGCTATGTTTGGAGATAAAGACTATTTATGCACCAAATATCATCATTCGCAACAACTCATACTTTTTTACCAACCTTTGTCTTGCAATCTATCCCTATTATATGACCAAAGAATCAAGTGTAAGATTCTATAATATTTTCCTCTATATTGTACTCTGTGCAAAAGTGGAAAACTTGAACTTCCTTCTTTTGTCCGATCCTACGTGCATAATCTTGGGTTTGTAAATAAAATTGTGGGTATCGTTCATTAACATAAAAAATAACCACATCTTTCATGGAAAGGTTAATACCAAGGCCTCCATCTCTGATTGAAAGAAAAATAAACTTCTCACTTTCTTCTTGATTGAAACAATCTGTTGAAGCATCATGATCCTCTCCTAGAGTATTCCATTCAATTCGATAATATTGTCATCCATGGAATATTTATGCTCACACAAAAATCCCCTGTAGAAGGAGGAAGAGGTTTCCAAAGTCTATGATTATAGGACAATCATTTAATTATGTTTCTACATCAGTCGCTCAATTTGTGGTTAATGTATACCTTGTTGGAAACTTTATCATATTCATTCTTATTAATGGAAATCATGCTTCTCTGTTTTCTTAAATTTGGTGGTAAATCAACCCATTTTCATATATTAATCATTTCACCACCCAAAAGGCGACTTATCTCAACTGATCAAATTTTGAAGAGATACCACCGCCCAAAAATTATTTATCATCGCCTTATTCATTTAATGATCATCACTGCCACACTGTTTCATTTTTGGCTGATTGAATTTCAAAGGGGAAATGAATCATTGAAGTTCTGGAAAATCCAAATTCGACTTACATACAAGAAAGGGTAAGATAACCAACTTATTGAATCGATATATATACATCCATGTAATTCAAATTTTAGCATGGACAGATATACAGAGAAAAATAAACAAATATTTTTTGAGAGTGTTATCAGGGGATTTTATATTTTGTTTATGTTTGTATCTGAGTTTGTAAACTCATGATCATGTTCAGATTTGTTACAGTGTAATTTATTTTTTTGTAGCATGCATACTCTATTTACTGTGTGAAAACTTCAGTTAAATAATTATTTGTGCAATGTTTTTCTATATAATCGTATTAATATTTTCATACAAAAGTACTGGGTGGATTTACTTTTGTAGGGAAGGATTCCATGAAGTTATTTTTCTGTTGTAACATGATTTTTTGTCTCTTGTTATAATTCCCATGTTTCTGTTATAGCTATGTTTTTGGTGTAAAGCCATTCTACACTATGTTGCAAACACATGTTGAAAAGGTTGTTGTAGAATAGAGTATCAATCTTTGTGTATGATGCATGAGTGATTCACTTAAGTTTTTTTTTATCTTTTTATTATTTGTTGAAACATGTTGATGAAACACCTGGATGCAACATACAAGTGTTGATGAAACACGTTGTTGAAACATGTTGTTGAAACACCTTGTTGTAGCTTGTGAGTGCTGAAAATTGTGTAATAAATGCGCATTGTTTTATGAAGCACTCCCCTGCATCCTTCATTTTGGTATTAGAGCTAGTAACATTTCTAGTTCCTCATTGTAACTGAATATAGTGACTTAGAATCTATTTTGAAATGGATACAAACACTAATTTGGATCAGCCACAGATTCATGTTTTGACTGAAAGAAATTATGATTCTTGTTTTATCAGAATGAGAACAATTATGTGTTCTCAAGATATTTGGGAGTTTGTTATTGTTGGTTATCTAGAGCCTATTGACCAAGCAACATAAATGGCTTTGACAAATTCTAAATGTATTTTTTTGAAAGAAAACATAAAGAAAAACAACAAATCCCTCGGTATTATTCAACAAGGCCTAAATGAAACCATATTTCCAAAGGTTTCAAGTGCAGTGTCTTCAAAGAAATCTTGGGACATTCTTGAAACTAGCTATCAAGGTGTATCCAAGGTGAAGGCTATCAAGGTTCAAAATTTGAGAAGGGACTTTGAAAATTTGAATATGAAGGATAGTGAGATAGTCGATAGTTTCATGACTAAAGTAATGAATGTTGTGAATCAAGTAAGGAAGTATGGTGAAGACCTCTCATATAAGAGAGTAATTGAGAAAGTTCTTATATCTTTTCCAAATAATTTTGAATCCGTAGTTTTACCCATAGAAGAATTTAAAGATATTAGGCGTATGCATATTGATGAATTAACTAGTTCATTGATTGATCATGAATCCAGGATGTCTAGATATGATAATCCATTAGAGAATTCCTTCAAATACTAGTTGCATGTTACTAGAGGCAGAGGAATAGGAAGGTCTAGTAGCAAAGGAAGAGGAGGACGATTTKTTGGTCAAAGAKATGACAAAAATGATTCATAATCTGAGGAGAAAGCTTGGCATAATCCTCCTAGTTTAAGGGGGAGTAGCAGCAGATCCTGGAAGAAAGGAAATAAGAGGTATGATAAATCTAAGGTACGATGTTATTATTKTAATAAATTTGGACATTATTCTATCAAGTGTTGGAAGAAGCATGCAAATGTTGGAAAACAATCTTCTCACATGACAGAGGAGTCAGAGGATGATCAGAAACGTGTTTCTGACTTGTAATGTCACCCAGGAAAGTTTGAGTGATGTTTGGATTTTGGAAAATGGATGTAGAAATCACATGACCAAAAATAAAAACTTGTTTTCCAATTTAGATACCAATATTCAGTCTGAGGTAAAGTTGGGTAGTGACTGTAATGTAAGAGTTAATGGTAAATGTGTGATTCATGTTTATACTAAGAATGATGAAAGAAGAAAAATGGATGATGTTTATTATGTACCTGTATGAAATGAAATCGGTTAAGTGTTGGAAAGATGTTAGAGAAAATGTACAGAGTGTTATTCAAGAACAAGGTATGTACAATTTATGATAAGTATCCAAGTAAGAAGTTGATTTCCAGAGTAGAGATGACAAATAATAGAATGTTTCCACTTATTATGCGAAATGATATGACTGACTCTTGGAATGCTTATCAAGCTAAAGGTTTGGATGAGTCATGGTTATGTAATTTAAGATATGGCCATTTACATTTTGGAGGTTTAGATTGTCTATAGAAGAAGAAAATGGTGAAGGGGTTTCCCAGTATTCAGCAACCAACAAGCTCGTGTGAGAGTTGCATACTTGGACAACATCACAGGGATAAATTTTTTATGGATTTTCGTACAGGGATAAAACTCCATTGGAACTTGTTCACACATACTTATGTGGACCAATGCAAACATATTCATTGACTGGTAATGTCTATTTTATGACTTTTATTGATGATTTCATTTTAAAAACTTGGGTTTATTTGTTGAAGCAGAAGTCTGAAGATTTTGATATATTTAAGAGGTTTAAAGTTATGGTTGAAAATATGTGTGGAATGTATATTAAATTATTGAGATCAGACATAGGAGGTGAGTATATGCTAACTGATTTCATGGATTTTTGTCAGTATCATGGAATCAAGAGACAATTTACTACTCGTTATACTCCAAAACATAATGGACTAGCTGAAAAGAAGAATCAAACCATTATGAATATGGCTTGAAGTATGTTGAAGGAAAAGAAACTTCTAAATGAATATTGGGGTGATGCAGTTGTTTGTTTAGTATATATTATGAATATAAGACCAACTAAGAGTGTACAGAACCAAGTTCCCCAGGAATATTGGAGTGGTAAGAATAACAACATATCCCATTTGAGGATTTTCGGGTGTGTAGCTTATGCACATGTACCTGAAGAAATGAGAAGAAAGTTGGATGAAATAAGTGAGAAGTGTGTCTTTGTTGGATACAGTGAGGATTCTAAGGCATATAGACTTTATAATCCCATCACTAAGAAGTATGTTATTAGCAGAGATGTTGAGTTCAAAGAAGAAGAGGCTTGGGATGGTAGCATTGAAAAAATTGTTTCAAGGGGAGCTGAAATATCTCAAGAATATGATGATGGAGATGAGTGGACCATACAAGGTGGACAATTGAATCCACAGTCACATACACCCGTGACAAGAAATCATGTAAGACAATCACTAGGAGTCATCCCATCACAATTAAGAATGCCCAGAACATATGAGTGTGGTGAGCCATCAGGTCATTGTGGACAATAAACAAGATCATAGGTAAGTGATGAATCAAATACCACTTTAGCATTAAGAAACAAAATTAGAGGTCAAAAGAATAGAATTTTATGACAGTTGTATAATAAAAATGATGAAACAGACCAAGAGTTCCAAATTTTGCATTAATTTGCATATGATCCTATGAAATTTTGATGATGCTATTAGAAAGAAGTTTGGGTAGAAGTTATGAATGAAGAAATTGATGCCATATAAAGGAATAATACTTGGAAACTTGTAGATTTTCCCGAAGATAAAAATTGTATTGGTGTTAAATGGATTTAAAAGACCAAGTTAAGTGTTGAAGGTGAAATTGAGAAGCTGAGGCGGTCCTAGTAGCTCGGGGAGTTCGATCAACAACTTGGTATTGATTATAATGAAACTTTGCACCTGTAGCTAGGCTTGAGACAGTAAGAATGGTGTTATCCATTGCTTCTTAGAATAAATGGTGCATGTACTAGTTGGATGTAAAATATTCATTTTTAAATGGTTTTCTATAATAAGAGGTTTATGTGAAACAACCTCTAGGATATGATATTGATGAACAAGAAGGTGAGATAAAAATTGTATTGGTGTTAAATGGATTTAAAAGACCAAGTTAAGTGTTGAAGGTGAAATTGAGAAACACAAGGCCGGTCTAGTAGCTCAGGGGTTCAGTCAACAACCTGGTATTGATTATAATGAAACTTTTGTACATGTAGCTAGGCTTGAGACAGTAAGAATGGTGTTATCCATTGCTTCTTAGAATAAATGGTGCATGTACTAGTTGGATGTAAAATATTCATTTTTAAATGGTTTTCTGGAATAAGAGGTTTATGTGAAACAACCTCTAGGATATGATATTGATGAACAAGAAGGTGAGGTATAGAAGTTAAAGAAAGCGTTTTATGGGTTGAAACAAGCACCCAGAGTATGGTACAATAGAATTGATGAATACTTGAAAGGTGAAGGATTCAACAGGAGTCCAAGTGAGCCAACTCTATATACAAAGGTAAATCAAAAAGGTAAACTCTTGATTGTATGCTTATATGTTGATTATTTGATTTTCTCCGGAAATATTTTAGTAGATGAGTTTAAGACAACCACGAAAAATGAGTTTGAAATGACTAATTTAGGAATGATGAAGTATTTTCTAGGCATTGAAGTAAATCAATTTGAAGATGGTATTTTTATTTGTCTAACTAAGTATGAAAAGAACATATTGAAAAAGTCCAGGATGGTGAACTGTAAACCAGTTGTAACACCAATTGAAACTGTCACAAAACTTAGTAAGAATGATGAGGGGTCATGTGTTGATTTGACTCTATATAAAATACAGGATGGAAGTCTTATGTGTTTGACAACAACAAGACCTGATATTATGTTTGTTGTAAGTCTAATTTCTATATTTATGGAGACTCCGAAGAGTACTCACTGACAAGCTCAAAAAATGATCCTAAGATATGCTGCTGGAACAACCAATTATGGTGTTCTATACACATCAGATTCAGATTTTAATTTGATCGGATATATTGATAGTGATTTTGCAGGTAGTGTAAATGATAGGAAGAGCACATCAAGATATCTGTTCATCTTTGGATCAGGAGTTGTAGCTTGAGATTGAAAGAACCGGCCCATTGTGACTTTATCATCTCCTGAGGAAGAGTATGTTGCAGTAACAACAACTACATGTTAGACTGTGTGGATGAGAAGGATTGTGACTGAGTTGTTGCATGAACAACAAGAACCAACTCATATTTTCTGTGACAATAAATCATCCATTGCTCTGTCACATAATCATGTTTTCCACAAGAAAACTACACATATTGATACAAAATATCATTTTATTCTAGAGTAGATAAACAATGATGAAATTTCTATAGAGTTTTGCAAATCTGAAGAACAGTTTGCAAACATGTTTACAAATCCCTTAACAAAGAAATTATTTGAAATTCATAGAAAGAACATTGGGGTTTGTGAACTGTAATACAACAAAGTTTTGTTTTTGGGTGAAATGATTAAAGGGGAGAACGTCAGAGATTAATCATTTCACTGTCCAAAAGATGTCTTATCTTAGCCGATCAAATTTTGAAGAGATACCCCTGCCTAGAAATTAATTATCACCGCCTTAACCTCCTTATTCCTTTAATGATCATCACTGCCACACCGTTTCATTTTTGGAAAGGGGAAATGAATCATTAAAGTTCTAGAAAAGACAAATTTGAATTATGTACAATGAAGGGGAAAGCTAATCGACTTATTGAATCAATATATATACATCCATGTAATTTAGATTTTAGCATGCACATATATACAAAGAAAAATAGACAAAGAGTTTTTTAGAGTGTTATTAGGGGATTTCATACTTTGTTTTTGTTTGTATCTGAGTTTGTAAACTCATGATGATGTTCAGATTTATTATAGAGTAATTTATTTTGTTGTAGTATGCATACTCTATTTATTGTTTGAAAACTTCAGTTAAATCCTTATGATGTGTAGTGTTTTGTGGTAGAATCTTATTAAGTTTTTCGTACATAAGTACTGGTGTATTCACTGTTGTAGGGAAGGATTCAGTGAAGCTATTTTGTTGTTGTAACATGAGTTTTTTGTCTGTTGTTATAATTCCCATGTTTTTGTTATAAATTTTTTTTTGTTGTAAATCCATTTTACACTCTGTTGAAAAAGTTGTTGTAGAACAAAGTATCAATCTTTGTGTATGATGAAAGAGTGATTCACTTAACTTTTTTTTTTAGTTTTTTATTATTTGTTGAAACAGGTGCTGAAACACGTTGTTGGAATACATTGTTGAAACATCTGTGTTGTAGACTTGGGTGGAACACTTGCAACATATTCAGCAGGTTCTGCACACCCTGTGACAACACAAGCTATATGCCAACTTGGAAAAATTCTGCTTCAGCATGGACATGGTCCATTACCTGGGCTACATCATTGATAAACATGGTGTACATGTGGATCAAGCCAAGATCTAAGTCATCCGTAAATGGCCAACCCCAACCACACTCACTAAGCTTCAGAGCTTCTTGGGCCTTTCCAATTTCTATCGAAGGTTTATGTTGGGATTCTCCCATATTTCATGGGCCCTCAACCAAGTAAGTAGGGCTAGTGGTAAGGTAAAAATTTTGTGTGGCTTGTCCCAACAACAAGTGTTTGATTATTTCAAGAACCGCTTGTGCTCATCCCCAGTACTTTCATTACCGAACCTGCAACAACCCTTTGAGATTGATACATATGCTTCATACTATGTTGTGGGCATCGTTCTCACTTAATATGGCCACCCTGTGGCATATCATAGTGAGACACTACCATATGATGTCCGTAAGTACCCTACTTACGACAAATAAATGTACTCCATTGTGCAAGCCTGCCGCCAATGGAGACATTATATTCTTGGGAAGGAGAGAGTCATCCACACTGATTATAAGCCACTACAGTTCATCCAGACATAAGGAAAATTGCAGAATGACCGCCATCAGAAGTGGTCCACATACTTGTAGTAGTTCCACCCCAACATCAAGTATAAAACGAGAAGTACCAACCGAGTCACTAATTTCCTTAGTCAAAATCTAGTTACGACAGTCACCATGATGCTAGAATCTTGTGGCCATGAGACCTCTGAAAGGCCCCACCTCTATGAAATAGACTCTGACTTCACCACCACCTACCAAATGTTGGGTGCAAACTCAATTGTCGATAATTTCCATCTTCATGATGGGTTGTTTTCCATATGGGACATCTCTGCGCTCCATCAAGAGAGTGAGTGAAATTTATTTGGGAATCCCACTATAGTCAGGTGGGAGGAAACTTCAGAGTATAAAATACAGTGGAAATACTACAAAAACATTTCTACTGGCCGAGACTTTGACAGGATGTGGGAAAGTATATCAGGTCATGCATTGGCTACGTTATTGCCAAACCAACCACTAAGAAACAGGGCTTGTACATCCCTCTGCCTACTCTTGACATGCAATCTGAATCCATATCAATGGACTACATGTCAGGACTTTCTTCCACCAAGAGGGGAAATGACTATGTTTTTTTGGTGGTTGATCGCCTTTTCAAGATGGAGATTATGTCCACTTGTAAGAGGAGCATCACAACAAAGTCCACTGCCAAGCTCTTCATTGAACGAGTATGGGCACATTATGGAATCCCACAAACCATTGTCTCAAACTAGGGTTGTTGGTTCCTAAACACATCATGGTCGAGCCTCTGGTCACTATTGGACACCAATCTCACCAAATCCACTGCTTTCCACCCCCAGATAGATGGCCAAACTGAGGTCATCAATTGGATGATCCTGCATATTATGCACATGTACAATTCCAAGCACCCCTGCACATGGGATGAGATTCTTCCCTATTTTCATCATAGCTACAACTGATCCCTACATAACTCAACCTACCACAACCCCTTTTAGGTGGGATTGGAATTCCAACCATTGGGTCCCATGGATGTTGCACTACCCCTTGTGACCACCTCGACCGACTCATCCCCTACTCTAACTGAAGATGGAAAAGTCACCTAGTTCATTGATCAGATCCAACGCATCCACCAACAATTTCAAGATATTTGATCTAGGTGGATATTGGTGGCCATCCACATATTCCAACTAGCTCCTCATGTCCATTTTTGTTCAACACTTCTTTTTGTACTGCTTTATAATTGTGAGTTCTACACTTCTGAGGATGTCTGAAGCCTCACACATTCTCTAGGTGGATACGGGTGGCTTGTTGCCTAATCCATCTAGTTTATTTTGTATGTTTTCATGTCAGCACATCTTGGTTTACTTTCAGGGTTGATTTGAGGACCTAAACATTTTTTTTTTGTTTTTTCATAGTCATATTGTAGACAGAGTCAAGATTCCGATGGCATAATGTGCAGTTCTCTGAAATACCTTTCCAATGGGATATCACGAACCTAAAATCGAGGTCGTATGAAAAATTATGACCCTAGGAAGTTGAGGTACCAAATTACACCAACTTACCCATAGGGCCCACATGAATTTTGGCATTTCACCTTCTAGGGTTAGGTATTTGGATGTCTAGGGTTTTGGAATTCATGAGTAATATTAAAATGGCCTATGGAGCCTCATTGTAATCCATTATTCTCAGATGGATGTGTGTATCAGCCACATCTCTTCTCAGATATAGCTACCACCATTCGAGCAAGTTTTAGTTCTGCAGTTTTATAATTTCAACCTATTTTCTTATTTAATAGAAGATATTGTTCACTGGATATTTGTGTTATTATTCTGATCTCTGTGTTTATTGTATTCAGTCTGTTAATCAGTTTGTTCCTCTCCTAAATATGGATCAGTGGTATCAAAACAATTTTCTCTTCATTTGTCTTTCTTTGTGCATGTCCCCAACAAGGTCTAGGTACAAGAAGTTGGGACTCGAACCCATCAAGCCATTACCAGGTCGATCGCACCGAGCTTGACAACAACCCATGGGAGACAAAAGGAAAGATGATGGAGCAACAGATCCTATTAAAATGTTGCTCGAGGAAGCCCTTGTGTGAAAAAGGAACAAAATGATGGAAAAATTTGTGCATATCCTTCGATGGCTGCCCACGGGAGAAGAATCTTCATCAAGCGGCCATGCAACCCCCTTCAAGGTACATATAAATTTTGATATTCCATTATTTGAAGGACTGATAGATGCATATGTTGTAGATAAATGGTTGAATCTGATCGAGGGATATTTTTCAATCCATAATTTTTTTGATAGGGAAAAGATCACTTTTGCACTCCTCAAGGTCGTTCCCCATGTGAAAAAATGGTGGGATAATTACTATGAGAAAAGGGCCCCATGGAGGAATCAACGATTTTTTTGGTGGACCCTACATGGGATTCCTTTTGGGATGCCATTAAAGAATAGTACCCTGTTATTGGGCTTCCTGAGGACCAATACACCATATGGACCACCTTACGTCAATAAAGGGACAAGACAATACTAGACTTCACCAATATCTTCCATACCTTATGCTTAAAGTTGGGTATCAAATATTCGTATAAACATTTGGTGTTAAAGTAACGTTTTTGTCTGCACATATACATTCAGGACAAAATGGAGTTCACGGACATCCTCGTTGGAGCTACGACTTATAGATACAACTGTCAAGATTGAGCTAGAATTTAAGAAGAGAATGGTGAGAGTTTGGATCTACAAACCCTCACCCGGTGAGAAGAGAAAGGCAAAGGCAGCCAGAACCCACACAACAAAGGACCAAGTAGATATGGCTTCCCTCAGGGAGAGAATCCATCCAAGCCACCCAACCTGAGAAGGAAGTAAGAAAGGCGAAGGGACATGAGAGAATGGTGTGAGGTCCATAAAGTGCTTGGCACAATACAGACAAATGTTTCTCCAAAGAGTCCCTCATGACGGTAGAAGGCTTAGAGGAGTCCAGTGATTCTAGTCTGAGTCAAATTGTAGGAGAGCCGGATAATCATTGAACCAGTTCCATGGTAAACTTCCTGAAGTCGGCCAGTGAAAAGAAGAACCCGGAGAGTAGATTCCTCTTTCACTCGCGGGAGATGTGGGTCAAGGGGGATCCGACTCATTTCATTATCGACAACGATTATTGAGAGAAAGAACCTAATTTCAACATAGGTATTCAAGTGGCTGGCCCTACCACCAGCGACCGTACCCACAACCCTACACCATTGGTTGGCACTTTTGTCAAGGAAGAGATCTCAGCGTCATCCAATGATATGGCATGCCCTATGACATCAAGCCTTCCAAAGATGAGTTGCCCTACGACATCAAGCCTTCCAAAGATGAGGTACTGTGTGATATTTCTCCCCTTGAAGTTTGTGATGTTCTTTTAGGACAATCATATTTGTGGAAGTGTCATGTTTTGTATGAATCTAGACCCCATAGTGTTATTATTACTTTGGGTAGACAATTGTAGAGGATCCTATAGGTGGCACCACCTAATTCTATTTCTCTAATATCTACTAACCAATGTAGTAAGTTCATTTCATAGACCGGGAAGTTCATCTTCTTTGTGATTCATGCACATAGTAAGAAGAAGGTCACCGCCACATCTGTGGCCTCTACACAATGCCTTGCTTTGCAACAGAATAAAGTGGACGAGATCGTGGAAGAATTCAAAGACATATTTGCCTCACCTATAGGGGTACTGACACACTGCCAAGTCAGGCATCCCATTGATATGACCCCCGACACACCTCTATCTAATGGGCTAGTCTATTGGCGTTCGTTGATGGAGAATCACAAAATCATGCATCATATCCAAGAGATTCTTCAAAAGGGGCACATCAAACCCAACTCCTCCCCTTGCGGAAGCTCGATTGTATTGGTGTAGAAGAAGGATGGGACTTGGCATCTCTACATTGGTTACAGATCCTTGAACAAAATCACAGTCAAGAACTGCTACCCCATTCCTAGGATTGATGACCTTCTTGACCAACTCAAGGGGGAAAAGTTCTTCAACAATATCGACCTGAATTCTGGCTACCACCAGGTTCCCATCAAACCAACTAATGTCTGGAAGACAACCTTCAAGTCTAAAGAAGGTCTCTACGAATGGCTATTCATGCCCTTTGGCTTAACAAATGCACCATCCACTTTCATGAGTTTGATCGATGATGTATTGAGACCCTTCACCAACTCCTTTCTTGTAGTATATTTTGATGACATCCTCATCTTCAACAGAACGTGGGAGGAGCACATGTGGCATATCTGACAGGTTTTGAGCACTCTACGACACCACAAGCTTTATGCCAACTTAGAAAAATGATCTTTTGGCCTGAACAAGGTCCAATACCTGGGCTACATTATTGATGACCATGGATTACATGTTGATCCAACAAAGATCCAATTCATTCGTGACTACCCAGCCTCGACTACACTGACCAAGCTTCTGAGATTATTGGGTCTAGCCAATTTCTATCGACGGTTCATGGTGGAATTCTCCCATATTGCATGGTCCCTCATCCAGGTGACTAAGGGTGGTGGTAGGGACAAGTTCGTATGGGGGGAGGAGAAGCAACGAGCATTCAATGATCTAAAACATCATTTGTGCTTGGCTCCAGTACTCTCCTTTCCCAATCTGCAACACCCATTCGAGATTGAGACTGATGTATCTGACTATGAAGTGGGTACAGTTCTCACTTAACACGAGCATCCTATGGCATACCATAGTGAAACACTCTCTGATAATGTCCATAAATACTCCACCTATGACAAGGAAATGTATTCCATTGTACAAGCTTATCGTCAATGGAAACATTACATCCTGGGGAAAGAGATGATTATACACATTGATCACAAGCCTCTGTAGTTCATCTAGACATAGGGGAAATTATAGAATGACCACCATCAGAAGTGGTCCACCTGCCTGCAACAGTTCCATATCAACAACAAGTATAAGACATGTATCTCCAATAGTGTCACTGACTGCCTCAGTCGGCCTCCTATGGCTGCACTCACCACTTTTCTCCAATCCTATGGACATGAAGCATCAGAGTGGCCCTAGCATTATCAACAAGATCCATAATTCTCCACCACATATCAGCTCTCGGGTACAAGTTCCACTGTCATTGATTTTCACATTCACGTCAGAATCTTATGCCACCTAGTCCATCTCTATGTTCCTACAAGCGAGCGTGCAAAGATGATTTGGGAATCCCACTATAGTCAAGTGGCAAGACATTTTGGCGTAGAGAAAACTATGGCCATTCTTCAGAAACATTTTTATTGGCCAAAAATTCAACAAGACGTCAACAAGTATATCATATCTTGCACTTCATGTGCCATTTCCAAGACATCCATAAAAAAACAAGGCTTATACACCCCCCCTTCCAATTCCATAGAAGTCGTGGGAATCCATCTCAATGGATTACATGTCTGGTTTGTCATCCACCAAGCACGGGAATAATTGCGTGTTTGTGGTCGTTGATCAGTTTTTGAGGATGGCCATCCTCACAGCCTGTAAGAAGAATGTCACAACAGTAGAGACTGTCAATCTCTTCTTCGAAAAAGTTTGGGTCTACTTTGGGATACCACAGACCATCATCTCCGACCACGAAAATAGGTTCCTTAACACCTTTTGGTCGAGTCTCAGGTCTCTGTTGGACACCAAGCTCAAAATATTCACTTCTTTCCACCCCCAAACCGATGGCAAAACCAAGGTCGTCAATTAGATGATTGTGCACATCCTACACATGTGAAATTGTAAGCATCCCCGTACATGGGACAAGAGTCTTCCATATGTCCAACAAAACTACAGCAGGGCTCTCCATAGTTCCATCATCCATAGCCCATTTCAGGTGGGTATGGGATTCCAACCCTTGGCACCCACTGTTGTTTCACTTACTCTTTCAAATCCACAGATAGATTCTTCCCCTGATCATTCTGTGATCGACAAAGCCACTAGATTCATTTATTAGATTCAACACACCTGCCAATAGGTCCAGGAGATTTTGCAGAAATCCAATGCTAAGGACAAGAAGCACCATGATCAACACAAGGTACCACACCATTTTCAGGTTGGCGACAAATTCTGGTTACATTTGTAGAAGTATCATCTCATCGGGCCCCATCGGAAGCTTCTCCCACTTCTTTATGGGCCTTACACTATCACCAAGGCTATGGGTAGAAATTCGTTTGAGCTCAACACTCCACCCTTCCTTGGTCTACATCGAGTATTCAATGTGGACCTAATTTGCCCATATTTTCCACCGTTATTGGACACCTCTGAGATCGAAAAACAGCTCACGCCCACAAATCTCAACCCTAACTACATGGAACAAGCAATCATCGATCATATTGTGGACACACAAGTCAAGGGCACTCACTAGCAAAGAATCCAACTTTATCAGGTTGTCAAGGTAGGGCAACTCCTACAACAAGAAAAATGGCTAACTCAGGGCCAAATATAGTAGAAGTTTCTTCACCTAATGGGGGAACTCAATGCAATGGAGACCATTTTTTTCTAAGGGGGGAGGATTGATACAGGTGGATATTTGTGGCCACCCACCTATTCCAACTAGCTCCTCATGTCCGTTTTTGTTCAACACGTCTTTTTGTACTGCTTTATAATTGTGAATTATACACTTCTAGGGATGTATAAAGGCTCACACATTATCCACATGGATATGGGTTGCCTCTCGCCTAATCCATTTAGATTATTTTGTATGTTTTCATGTCAACACATCTTGTTGTACTTTCAGGGTTGTTTTGAGGCCCTAAACATTGTTTTTTTGGCTTTCCACAATCATACTTTAGACAGAGTTAGATTCTGATGGCATAATGTGTATCTTTATAAACGACCTTTGCAATGGGATATCACGCGCCTAAAATGGAGGTAGTATGAAAAAATTATGACCTTGGGAAGTTGAGGTACCAAATTACACCAACTTACTGATAGGGCCTACATGACTTTTGTCATTTCACCTTCTAGGTTTAGGTTTTTGGATGTCTAGGGTTTTGGAATTCATGAGTAATATGAAAAGGGACTATGGAGCCTCATTGTAATCCATTATTCTTAGACTAATGCGCATATCAGTCACATCTCTTCTCAAATATAGATACCACCATTCGAGAAAGTTTTAGTTCTGCAGTTTTACAGTTTCAACCTATTTCATTATTTAATAGAAGATATTGTTCACTGGATATTTGTGTTATTATTTTGATCTCTATGTATATTTTGTTCATTCGGTTAATAATTTAGCTCCTATCCTAAATCCGAATCAATATTTTACATAAGTCAAATGCCAAGTACAAGTTGTGCCATGATCAACATCGGGTGCCACATAAGTTTCAGGTGAGACAACGTTTGGTTACACTTGCAGAAATAATTCCTTAAAGGGCCCCATCAAAAGATTTTCCCAATCTGTTATGGATCTTACACCATCACCAAGTTTGTGGGTGACAATCCTTTTGATATCAACATTCCCCCTTTCCTTGGCCTGCACCAAATGTTGAATGTGGCTCTCCTTCGACCATATTTCCCACCATTATTAGACACCTCAGAGATAACATAACAATTGACACCAACATAGCTCAACCCTAAATGCATGCAACAAGAATCCAGTGATCATATTGTGGACACACAGGTCAAAGGCACTCAACAAAAAAGGATCCAACTTTATCGAGTTGTCAAAGCAGGGAAGCTCCTGCACCAAGGCAATTGGCTCACTCGGGGACCAGTTCAATAGAAATTTCCTCATCTGATGGGGGAAATCAACGCAATGGAGACCATTGATACCTAAGGGGGGATTATTGATCCATATGGATTTTTTTGGCCTCCCATCTATTCCAACTGACTCGTTCTGGTACTTTTCCAGTTTCGCAGATTTTTCCTAGTTTTCGGGTCCCCAACTTTTAGGGTCATTTTGAGGCCATAAACAATGTTTTTAGATCTCTCCATAGTCAAAATGTAGATGAAGTCATAGTATGAAAACAACATGTGAATTCCTCGGATAGACCTTTCCAATGGGATATCGTGTGCCTAAAATGGAGATTGTATGCAAAAGTTACAACTCCGAGAAGTTGATGTATGTACTAGCTTACCCCAATAGGGCCCACATGCCTTTTGGCACATCATCTCCTAGGGTTATGTTTTTGTATTTCTAGGGTTTTTGAATTCATGTTTATTGTAAAATGCATTTAGAGATTTATTGTACTCATCTTCTTGCGAATGAGAGCAACCATCACATCTCTTCTCAGAGATAAGCCACCACCATTCCAACAAGCTTGTTTTCCGCTACATTTTACAGTTTCAACTTATTTCCTTATTTAATAGAAACCAATTTTACTGCATCTCTATTATTTTTTGTAAGCATATTTTAATAATAATCTATATTCATTTCGTTCTACTCATAAAATCCGGATCAAGTATAGTCTACAACATGCCGTATATTCTTACACAACTCGAGTGTTGAGAAAAAATAAAGGAATAGTCCACAATACGTCCAACATGAGAATCAAAGCTCTCCAAAAAATAGCTTGGCCAAACTATATTCTCCTCATTAAACGTTTTAGTAATAATACATGAAGTCCCTAAGGAATTATCCTCAATTTTAGTTAACAACGTATTCCCAATATAGTTCAATAAATGTACAATGCTTGAAGAGTGAAAAAGCCCTATCTTTGGGTACAATTCTAGTATTTTTTGAAGCTCAACATGACCCTTGTCCTTCCTCCTTTCCCATGACCTTTCACTTAACAACATTTTTCTTTATTCCCTTTGTAATGATGAGAGAACAAAGACAACAATTTCATCTCGAATTTTTGTTCTATCATGCATGGGACATCATAGATTTTGACTATAGTGTGAAGCATCCACCATAATGATTGGTTTGGGTATTAGGAGATCTGATCTTCATAGGGTTCAAAAACCCTCTTCATTCATTTGAGTTTGATTTACCTCGCTGCTCCCTGCTGCTGTGAAATTTTTTGTTGTTTTTATTGCCCTATCTTCCTTGGTCATAGATCACATTGCGAGGAAGGTGAGTATGACCTCCCCTCAACATTGGTACCTGGAACCATTCAACATGCAACAACCGAGTGACATAAAAATAATTTCAAAATAAATTATTAAAATCAAGAATTAGAACCCATAGAACTAAAACACTAAGTAATTGATATTTTCTATAAACTTCACTAAGTTCAATTCACGGTTCCTCTTCTTGTGGTTGAGGTGTTGTGTTCTCCTGCGGTTGTTGACAAGGTGTCAGATCTTAATCCTGGAAAATGGATACATTTGGTGAGGAATTTATTAAATCATATAAATGGAAAGTTTTATATCACCAAAATACCTTTCCAACAGTATATAGAATGCGTGAAACGAACACTCGAGTAAACATTTATGGGTAAAATACAAAAGGCAGTATGGTAGGGTTTTATTGTTGTTTTAGAGAAATTTTCACAAACTCCTCCACTGTATGCCAGAGTAGTTCATGGGAGATCATCTTGTTTGAACTAGATCTCATCGCATGAAATTCACCAATGTGAACCAAAGGATAAGTTATGAACTTTGTTTGTCCTAAACAAGCCCCTATCTCAATAACTTCTCCATATCAAGAAAAATTATTTTGATTTCATTTCTTTCTCTTCTTTTTTATCTTTTGTGTCATCTCCTTCTTCAACAATGTCTTTTTCTTGATCTATTTAGTGTGTTTGGATAGATAACGAACTTCTTTTTTGTCAATATTTGTCAATCGTGGAACATTTCTTGTTTGAAATAACCTTGTAACTTCTTTCTTTTTTCTAGTCCACCTTGTAACATTTCTTGTTTGAAATAACCTGACTCGGAGTAGTTGTGTTTCCATTCAAGCTTCATAGGTTCAATAAAGTTATCAACAACCATTTTATTGAGGTTGAAATGTTCATCCTTTTCATCATCACAATCACAAAGCTTAGAATTATCATCCCTTTTGAACTTGATTACATCTTCAGTGAAATTCTTCACCTTCGCATCAAGATTTGTTGTATCCTTTTCTCCTTTTGAAATAATTCAGTCAATATCTTCATCATTTATGGTGCTATCTTTGGAGATAAATACTATTTATGCACCAAATCGCACCATTCACAACAACTCATCCTTTTTTACGGTCCCTTTTCCTACAATATGTCCCTATTGTATGACCAAAGCATCAAGTGTAAGCTTCTATAATATTTTCCTCTATAGTGTACTCTGTGAAAAAGTGGAAAACTTGAACTTCCTTATTTTTGTCTAATCCTATGTGCATGATATTGGGTTTGTAAATCCACTTGTGGGTCTTGTTCATTAACATAAAAAATAACCACATCTTTCATGGCAAGGTTAATACCAAGGCCTCCATATCTGGTTGAAAGAAAAATAAACTTCTTTCTCTTCTTGATTAAAAGAATCTATTGAAGCATCACGATCCTCTCCTAAACTATTCCATTCAATTCGACAATACTATCATCCATGGAATATTTATTCTCACACAAAACTCCCCTGGAGCAGGAGGAAGAGGTTTCCAAAGTTGATGATTGTAGGACAATCTTTTAATTATGTTTCTACATCAATAGCCCAATTTGTGGTTAACCTATACCTTGTTGGAAACTTTATCATATTCATTCTTATCAGTGGAAAACATGCTTCTCCATTTTCTTAACTTTGGTGGTAAATCAACTCATCTCTCATGGGTAGTTACAAGACAATGTCCCCAATTTTCCCTCATTCTTGCTCCATACTGGGGGTTAATAGTATTAGCCATCCATATTGGACAACAAGACTATATTTTTTGTAAGAATTCCATTCTCCCTTCATGCTTCTTGTCCCAAAATACAAATACAATAACACTAAATTGGGAATAAATTGGAACATATTCAATACACCGAAGAATAGGAGTCCACACAATTCACTTTCCACAAGTGTGATTTCACATCTTCCTTACAATGTGGAGTGTTTATCAATTGAGAAAACAACTTCTTGAAGCATTCAAATATTATTTTTGATCTATTTGACATCAGAGCTAAGGTGCATCATTCCCCATAGAACCAAGAGAATATGTAGATTATGTTCCATATTTTTGCATAGGAAG
>SNQJ01S0067309.1:0-13805 GCA_010110895.2 Picea sitchensis | reverse complement strand
TTATCCATTTTGAATAGGGTCGTGACATGGAATAATGATTTAGGCATGATTGTCTCCAATAACATGTTTTTCAAAATATAAAAGTAGCATAAAGACATGATTAAGTCCTCCCTTTTTGAAAATATCCCCAGGTGGAATGTCCACAACACCCTCATCACCTGCCATGATAAATTTCTCCTTGTAGGTTACATAGAAATGGATGGGGAGGAATATACTATGGATCAATGTCATTTCAGGAAAGAAACCATAAAAAAATGATACAAGGGATAGCCCATCCCATGAATCCGTCAAGGCTGAGACATATTCATATAAATATTGACAATTGGGATTCATGTTTTGTCATTATGCATTAGAAAGAATCCTCCCATATTGAATAAGAATCTTTAATATACCATCGGAATCCTGAAAACTTTGTATCCAAAAATAGGGAGAAACTTATACATCTCATCCTATGGAAGATTAAGGTTTCATCACTTTAATAATCCTTTGCATGCTTTCATCTAGTTGAAGTTTTCCTCGTAAGGTATTTATCTCCTCATTGTTCCCTAACACACCCATGGCCCATGGGTTGAGCATGATCCTAGCTAGGAAATGTGTTTGTTAACATTCTTCGCTTTGCCTCCGATGGAATGCAGGTTTTCCTTAAAATGTCACCAGTATGGACCAGAGACATTCCTTTCTACATTGACGTTGTATTTGGTCGATTTCCTTTTAAATAAGCCGAAGCAAGTCACACTTCATTTTACTTATATGGGTGACTTTAGAGCACTTTATTGGTAAACATACCTTACTAATAAAGTTTTCGATCCAACGATTTTATTGGTAAAGTCTATTGAGGTATACACACCCTACCCTATGGATTTGAACATGTGATATCTTAAGAGGAAACATATGTTCTTAACCATTAGGCCCACTCAGGTTATATCCAAAAGTGTGAAAATCAGACCTCGTGATAGGTTCAATATCCAAACCATTCAAGTTTATGATAATCTATAACTGAAATAGTTTTTTGATACCAATAAGTTTCTTATTTTTTGCAGGTAGTGATGGTGTTCTTCACATGGTCTCACTAGAAAGAAACCAGATTATTTCCTTTCATGGTCACCGGTGAGCACCAGAGAGGTTCCTCTCATATGGTCAAAGTCATTGACATTAACTTTTCTAGTATGAACCAGAGAACTTCCTCTCATTATCGTCGGTTGATCAGGGGACTTCCCTTCAGCTTTGCCTATGTGAACCAGAGCTCTTCCTTTGAACTACTTCGGTTTCACCTGAGGTCATGTTCACAAATCCTCCGCAAAGTTCAATTTTTTTAATATTTGTTTAAAGGTTTTTAGAGGGGGCGCTAAAGTGAATGAGGGTAAGTTTCTAAAATGTTCGCATAATTATAAAAAGGGAGGGAAACATGGAGAAGTAACGCGTGGAATGTGGTGACCTCACAACATTTAATAATGAACTCAACCTTTTATTGAAAACGCCTTCAATTTCATTTTTATTTAATATATTTAAATGGATTTTAAACTTAGATAATTTAAATACAATTTAAATTGTTTAAATTCAAATCATTAAACTTAAAAAATGATATGTAAAACATAAGCATTTTCCCCGTACTAATATTTTGCGCGGAGGCCAAAACCCAAGAATATAAACCTATGCTAATGTTGTTTAAGGAAATCTCAAAACTTTGTTGAGATGACATCCGCTTGGAATGTCACTTTTTGTGCCATGAAGAGATTAGGAGGCACTTTCGGCAAGCCAAGTGATCATTCCATCTAAACATTCCATTGGTGAAATGACTGATGAGGTTGGTTTGAGAAAGAACTCTCTGGCAATAGTTTTGGTACTTTTGGATATCGGATTTCGATTTCATAAGTTGCATTGGAATTTGTTACGAGGAAAATATCTCTATGGCATGGGGTAAACCACAATAGACGAAAATGACTGCAGAAATCAACTCTAATCTCAAGTATGCTATATAAAAAAATATGCTAACAAGACAAGATAAATATCCTACCTCGTCTAGATGTTCGATGAAGTCCATTGTTGAGCACTTGACCCAAAGAAATACACCTGCAAATTGTCCCCAACAACCAAGATACGCAAGAATATTGTGATAATATATAAAGTTAGCACTTTCAATAGCATAATCCATCAATATTCATAACAAATATTCCCATGGAATAACAATTCAAATATTTTCAAGACATTAATTGGACGAGAAACGAGTATTTATATTAAAATGTAATCAGTATAAGTGTATGAATGACAATATTTCATGTCGGCATGGTTCGTAACAGAGAAACTAAGTCCCTTCCAGTTGGGCCTCCACCACTTCAATCCTCCACCAAAGGCAAGTTCATATAAGAGAGACAATGAGGTTCTCAATCAAGTAGAGAAGATCTTGGGGGTTGAACAATGTGTTCATACTTAAAAGGATAAAGGGATGCAGACTCAATATCAAGTGAATAATTTATCCAAAGTAACTTTTATCTCAAAGTTGAATTCTTCTCCTCTTTTCCACATCTTGGATATAGCCCATTTATAGCCTTCAAATGGAACTGAAGTGCCGAGTTGAAATGTTTCCGGTATATGGAAGGTCAAGGATCATGGATCTCGTGACGTGACATGAAAAACCGACACCATTTTTAATTTTGGGCACAAAACACGATGTATGCGGGATGTAATGGTGCAACCAACGTATACGCATGATGTGTAATAGTTAGGGCACGTATATGTGGAAAAATACTATTTTTATCTTTGAGAACTACAAAAAGGGACTTCAAGTCTGCATAGGGAAATGGAAAAAGGCCTTTTGAGAAAATTTGCATATGGTGAGGAAAATCTTGCTATAACATAATTGTAATGAAAAATGTTGAGGAAATTTGCATATGGTGAGGAAAATGTTGGCCTCTCTCGTCGGACAAATCATTTGGTTGCATGGTTACATTGGTACCATGAGTATGATGATTCCACCATGGTCTATTTTGATACAAACTTTTGGGTCTAGGGTAGTTCCTTTTTCCTTTCCACATTGTCATTTCAGTAGTTCAACTTGCTGATTTTTTGCAGAATTTAGGAAACCAATCTACATTCTCCTTCCAGCTCCTTTTCCCTTTAGTATTTACTTCAGTATTGTGCATAAGTGTTGCAAATATTTTTCCTACTTATATCAACGTGTGGTCGGGTCTTGTGTTTCATTATTTTCTTGAGTACATGGATGCCCATAATAGTCATTCCTAGGATAAAATTTAAATGTAAAATACTTCACATGCCGAGCCTTTAGGTCTATCATTAGAGTGACTCTGGATGGGGATCCCATTTTGTCACTATTTCCCAAATCATTGGGACTTTAGGATAGGTATTTTGAGGAGACATAGGATTGTCTTGAGTCATCTTATGTCTTGTCTCCTCATATCTTATCATTGAGTCCTATGCTTTGAGTCAGGCGTCCCCCTCATCTAGCAATAAGGATATGGTACCTGATTCTTTTGATCTTTTTGATTTATCACTTCACACTAAGGGAGGAGAGACATTATTTATCTTCCTTTTAGCATGTCATCCTATATTGACTTTGACACATTATCTACGGATGACCCAAAAGTGGAGCACCTTGGTAGTTTTTAGCCTCATTGGAAGTTATGTCACATCCAACAACGTTGAGTATCATTGGGACTTGATTTGATGATCCTTGTCATTTTTCGACATTAGAAAATCTTTCATAGTGACGGGTTGTGCTTGTACCGTATGACCCATTGTCATTATTGGTAGTATTCCTTCACACTTGAGAGGTGTTTTCATTATTGACATCCGATTAAGTGACTCTCCCCCTTGTGTTGACATCATCACATTTATTGCATGGAGGAGTGTACATATTGGGTGGTAGAAGTTAGCAAAATTGAATGATACAAAAAAAAATTCAATGTTTTAATGAGAGGCTTTATATTTTTTTGACTCCATGTCTCATTATATATGATTTGGTATCACAAGTGAGTTTAAAACATCTTCTTTGTATCTTACATGGCCTTCTTTCCTTGCATGGATTTACAGGCATATATTTTGGTACATATATTTTCAGAGCATCATTGGTACATATTACAAAGTTTCCAAAGATCACTATTGTTATGGACATAGAGATTCATATGGTTTTCAAAATCCCACAGGGGGATCTCGTCCCCTCGAGTCACCATGTTTAACCCCTAGATTTTCACACTTGAAAATCTTGAGGGTTAAGAGATAGGATGCATTATTGTGGTTGGCATTGTAATATTTTCACAAAGTTTAGTACTTGTGGTTAGCAAAGGTTTGTTCCCATTAGAGACATGTATATGATCAGTACATGGTTGTTTAGTTTAGAGTTAGAGTTAGCCTGTGCTGCTTTTCATTTTGAGAAATAGATGTCTACATACAACAAGTGCTACTATTTTTTAAGAGCCACGGTTTGAGTGGGTCTATTGATAGTTTGGAGAAATTTTGAGCATACAGAGATGATCAATGTATGATTCTAGGCTTGATGGTACTTTTATGGGCGACATGCAACCGATTTATATTTTTAGTAGTTTGATCTATAGGCCCTAGATTTAGATTATGAGCATAAATTGTGAATTATTGAGACATTTTGTGTCTCTAGAACCTTTTTCAGGACGATTCATGACATATTTCTATTTTTAGGAGGTTGAGCACCAGGGATCGCATGTCGAATATGATTGCAGATTAAGAATCCTTCCGAGAAATTGAATCCGATGACTATAATATCATGGAAATGAACGAAATGTTTTGTTGTTATTAATGTCTATTTTTATACACTGGAAAAATGGTGGTGGTCTCCTAATCATTCCGTATGATTTTGGACAGTTTGGGTTAGTTTCAGAAAGTTTTAAATATTTGACAGCATACGAAAATGTTTGACCAATCAAATTTACTTTTCTCACTAACTCTTCTTCACCTACCATAAAGCCATTTTTTATGCATTAAAAACCCTTAAAACCCACTTCCCTTTATCCTAAAACTTTATCATTATCCTAAATCTCATTCTAATCCTAAACACACTTCTGTTTAACTTTTCCTAACTCTAAACCCACTTAGAAATATAACTTTATTTCAATAAAGTGTCCCCCTTTAAATTTTAATTAATTAATTAAAATGTTTCCCACCTTTATCCTAACTAATACTTACCATTCCATTTTTCTTCCCACATGTTACTTTTTCCTTTAATATTAATTATGTCGCGTTTTTAAATAAAGTGTCCCATTTAATTTTTAATTAATTAATTAAAGTGTTTGTCCCTCTTTTAATTAATTAATTATTAAAATTATCCTATTTATAAATACAAACTTAACTACTCATTTCCACGTACACATGCATTTTAATTACTTTATTAAATTGAAGTATTTCCTAAGGATACTTAATTATTCTTAATTATTTTCTCTTTGTGAAAGAGAAAATAAGCACAAGTTGTATTAAAACAAGTGTTGCATGGTAGTATAGTCCCTACCAGGTTGGAATGGGAATAAATGCACTGTTATGGCAGGAGCGGGGGAGAAATAGAAGTCTGAAACAACAGAGACAAGTGGGAAGCAGCTTGAGGTACATGTGGTATATATGCAGAGAATGACTTGTGCAAGTGTGTCACACGCCAACCATAAGACATTGGGCCAGTAGATGACCCCCAAAGAAACTCCTGAATTAATTAATCATATTATTATATTAATATGTGGTTAATATGCAAACGAGGCAGTTTTTTCTTGGGGCGTGTATAGTTCAAATATGGGACTTTGAAAATTTTTGTCTCAATGACTTGAAATAAAGGTTCCTGGAAAAAAGGACCAGGAATCACACACATTAAACATTCAAATATAATAAACACAATTTCCTGACATCCATCATAGTTGAAGAAAAACAATTTAGCATTTTGAAAGCAACCCAGAAGGAACTGTCGAAATTGTTCCTAGGCACTGTCGAAATTGTTCCCGAATTAGTTTTCTTTGAAATTTATCAAAAAATAATAATGTTTGTTACATATTAATGGAATCTGTTCCATATTTCTAGAAATTTAAATGCGTTTGTCATATAGACTGGGATTGGGGCTCCCCCAGACCATAAAATAAATAAATACAAGAAATAGAACTATAGAAAGACGAAGTGTGTGATGGTAGAGAGGAAGACCTGAAAAGAATAAATTGGAAGTTATGAATCTTTGGTTAGAGATTTATATTTAAAGAGGTAGAATAAATCGATTGATAAAGAAAGAAATATGTGATCAGTATATACTTACTATGAAGTTGATGCCTTTTTGTTGCTCTCATCGATGACCATTGGAATTGTGCCAACTGGTTATTTCCCTTCATCGGTGAGCTTGTCCATTCTCCTTTGGAGCCATTCTTCAATGTAGTTTCTCATGGGAGCCACGTTGATTTCATCCCAGATTTCTATGCCGAAAATATATTTTTATAATTTCCTTAGATCCATAGAAATACTATGCAGAGGCTATTCAATTTCTTTATTGTGCTCAGAATAGTCCACTAACTAGTTGTCAACATCATCTTCACCATATTCAAGGATGTCGTAAAATGTTTCTAAAGACAACCCCTTTAAAATATCAAGTTCTTCATCGAAGGCTTGCTTGGTTAAGGACAAGGATTTGCAGATTAAGTTTGGGTCTTGAACCTCGTTGGTACTTCTGGCTAAGTCTATTTGGGGCAGGTTTCTGAATAATTCGTCTTTCTCTGACATGGCTTGTTCACATGATTCAACAATGAGTTGCAGGTTCTTAACTTTCCCTTTCCAGCATGATTTTAAATGTTTGATCCGGTTTGGGGAGGGGAGATCCTCTTTTCTTCTTTTCAGATCCGAGTTGTCGATGACATGGTTGGAAAAATGGATCACCGTCTCCAGAGAGAAATGGTCTTCATTTTTTAAATYCGTCTTCCAATATTCATGAAAATCATTTTCCCTCGTTCGAAAGGAAGCTATATTTTGTGATGTTTCCCAGGCTTCAGTAATTAGTTAMATTGTTTTCTTGATATTCTTCTCTACATAGCCTCTACATGGTGTGAGGAGGCTGGAAGATCCTTTTAACTTGGCTGCAAGGGTGGAAGGAATGTTTTTTTCTAAAGGACTAGAAAACACTGGGGTAGGAATAAAATCCTCCTCCAATTCCTTGATTCAGTCGTTCAATCTAACATTCTCTGCTTCAATTCCTCCAATGGAATCATCAAGAGCATCTACAGTTGCACAATGAAATTGGGAGATTTGGGATGAATGAATTCTCCTAAAGTTAATCTCTAAACAATATTTCCCTTTCTTATTTGTTACATCTCTCTTTTCAATAATTAAATTTTTAGATTGGTTTTCAAAAACAGTGCTCTGGAGTATGAAGGATTCATCTTCGTCAACAATGTCGGTCTCATCTATTTCCATTTTGGAACTGTGGTGCATCGTGCCCATGGGGGGATCAACTTTGTGGAACATGACATCTACAAAAGTTTCAAGTTGCATGTCCTCATTTTCAGTTTTGGGCTCCTCCGCCTGCTCTACAATGTTTTTTCTCTTCTTCGTAATGGAAAGATTGTGAGAACTATCCATTTTTTTGCAAGGATGGTTCTTATCTCATCCTACATTTGAATATTTATGGGTTTCTTTCTTACTGGAGTGGGTCATTGAAGCGATTCTCCGTGATGTCGCTCTCTTGGGAGTGTTGGCCGGGGACTGGACACTCTTCTCACAGAGCCTTTTCTCTGTTGTCTATACAATTCAGTTGCACTTTGCAATGTCTCCACATCGCCATCGTCAGAAGAAGGAGTGATTTCATCACTATCCCTATCTTCGGTTAGGCGTCTATGGATAAAAGAGATTCTAAAGCCAACTGATAGTAAATTTTCTTGAAAAATCCTATTAGGGTTGAACCCTCTTAGCCTTTCAACATATTTTAGGTTTAAGTTATTGAAATGTCTTGTGAATTCGTCAATCTTGTTGACGTTTCTGAACACAAAGTCCTCGACTTTCCAAGGCAGAGGAATGAACTATTTTTTTCTCCTTCCATGGAAAAAATGCAACCAGTAGTTGTATTTCCTTGCTATTTTTGTAACAAACATCTTGTCCATGGTGTGACATGGAAGGAAAGCGAGATTTTCCTTGGAGACAAAGATCATTATTACACTATAATTTTCCTTTTGTTCAAGTGTCCCCTTCCTTTCCAAAAACTTGGTTTCCTGGCCATACATCCGGGTAGCATCCTTTCCTAACAATAAATCTTTTAAAACTGAGACAAAGTCATTAAAAACCTCATAAAAACAATGGGAGGCCTTGTGCCTCCACAAGGCCTGGTACCAGAATGTTACCGGGTCGAATTCATAGTTTATTTTCTTGGACAGGGACGGTTTTGGAAATAGACAACAATGTGCTATTGTGAAAATCAAGTAGGATGACATATAAAATTTATTCTCTTCTTTGAATCGTGATAGTTGGGAACATATTTCAATGGAAATTAGCTTCCCCCAATCAAAAATAAATTGTTCCTCGACTGTGAAGTACAAAATATAAAGAACTATACAGGAAATGCTTGCAGTGGATTCTTGTCCCGTTATTATTGTAACCAACCCAGCAATTTCCTAAAATGGATTTCTAAAGGAAATGACCTCCAACTTTGTGATATCTTCAGGATCTGTTTTTGGGTCTTCGAGAAACTTGGGTAAGAGGTCCAACCAGTTATCATGTTTTTCTAGTAACTACTTACACTCTTGTCCTTTGAAGGTCAATGTTGGCTCTGGAAATCTTAACATCTTGCGGAAGACCTGAGGTGACAAAGAAACAAGAGAATGGTCATGGAGTGGAATAATTCTTTGGCTTGAAATATATTTTTCGGCACACCAAGAGACCACCTCCTTAGAGTCAAAAACCTTAAGGACGCAGCCTGCACGAGCGATTCTAGAGGTCCAAATCACTTTGTTCTGGGTGGAACGGGATGAATCATAAGAGTATGCCCTAGACCACTGGAAGTTCTAGTCCTCACATCTGAAGATATTCACTATATCTCCACAAAACTGTTGTCGAGATTCTTCCATAAGTTTATGAGAACGTTCTCTTGATCCAGACGATGTTTGAAATGAAGATTTGGAAGGGATAATATAACTCTGCGCAAATCTTGGTCCAATGTGTGTGAATGGAAGATCTCCTTGAGCCTTTCACTCATTAATGACAATCTCGACGGTTGTTTCATGATGTGTTGTTAGCATTAAAGATTAGTAATTGCATACCTATAAGTGCGAAGATGGCGGGTACGAAAAAGAGAAATTAAGGATTGGATATTTCGTGAACGGGCCAATGTGATGACCTATGTTTGAGATGAAAAATTGGAAGGGATAATATAAATCTCCACAAATATTGGTTTTATGCATATTAATGGGAGATCTCCTCGAGTGTTTCGCTCATTAATGACAATGTTGACAGTTCCTGCATGATGATTTGTTAGCATGAAAGTTTACTAATTGCATATTAAGAAAGACGTACGAAGGTCGCAGGGACGGGAAAGAGAAATTAAGGAGTGTCTAATTATCAAAAGTTGTCAGGTGGGTGAGCTTCAAAATAGGGTTACAAGGTACAACTGTTAGAGGTGAGGGCCCAAGGGTCAAATTGTATGTCTCGAAACTTTTTGACTGAAAAATGCATAACACAGAAGAGGGCATGATGGGACAGTCCAGAGGTCAATTTGTATATCGCGGAACTCTGGGTACTATTTGCAGGCCATAGAACAATGGAAGCACAAACGTGATCCCACCTGTCTGGGAACCCGCAATAAAAAAAGTGGCTTAAGTATGGAATAGGGAAATGGATGGCCAGACTCGTTTTCGCTAATATATTTAAAGTTTTAATAGAGATCCCATTACATGAAAATATCTTTTATGCATGTCTCTGGGCAAGTTCTATGGAGATAGTCAATGTCATTGTCTCATCGAGCCTTTTGATTTTTAATGATGGTATATACAGTTGTTGCATGATGAACTGTTAGCATTAAACCTTAGCCATTGCATACTTTGAAAGAAGTGTGAAGGTTGTGGGAACAATAAACAATGACTAAGAATTGAAGATTTCATGAACCCACTAAACTGAGGATCTGTGAAAGAAATTCCATGAAATGAGAAAGTATGGAATGCGGTCGAACGAGCTTCAAACTAAGGTGAGAATGGTTCCCCAAGAGACATGACTTCCCGAGGGTCAAATTGTACCACGGAAGAGGGGATGATGTGGGAGTTCGGCGGTCAATTTGTATATGGAAGAAGTGTGGGAGATCTCCTCGAGCCTTTCTCTCATTAATTAAATGTTTAAGGTTCCTGCATGAAGAAGTGTTAGCATTAAAGCTTGCCAATTTCATATCTAGAAAGAAGTACGAAGGTGGCGGGGACATGGAACAAAAATTAAGGAATGGGTGATTATCGAAAGTTGGTCGGGCTTCAAAATAGGTCTACAAGATACAATCAGCAGAGGTGAGGGCCCGAGAGTCAAATTGTATCTCTCACAAGTGTTGACTGCAGAATGCGTAACATGGAAGAGGGCATGATGGTACATTCCTACATATAAATTGTATATCGCGGAACTTTGGATACCGTTTGCTAGTCCCGAAACATTGGAAACACAATCCTTAGCCCGCAAGTCCAAGAACCCACAATTGAAAACGTGTCTAAGTATGGAACAGGGAAATGGTAGGCCAGGCTCGATACAAAGTTGTTGCAACATGTGAAACCATGGAAATGTACCACATCATGAACATATAGCCAACTTGCGGCTAAGTATTGAAAAGAATGGTGGACAGTCGGACTCGTGACGGGGCATTCCAATGGACAAATTGTATATCATGGAACTCCAGGTACTATTTTCAAGTCGTAGAAGATTTGAAACAAAATTTTGAGCCCGTCAATCTGGGAACCCGCAATCGAAAAAGTGTCTAAGTGTGGAATAGGGAAACGGTGGCTCGGGACTTGTTTTCACTAATATATATTGAAATTTGTAATAACTTTCCCCACAAAGGAAGCAATATCTTTTCTACATGTTTTGGACAAGTTGTGTAGAGTTGTTAATTAATGATTGTCTACCGGGGAAAAACTTTTTACTTATTAATGAAGATATTTATGGTTTGTTGCATGATGAAGTCTTAGCATTAAAAATTTGTTGTTGCATATTTTTAAAGAAGTACGAAGATGGTTGGCATAGGAAACAATGACTAGGAAATGGAGATTCTATGAACCCGCCAATGCAGGGATCCAAAATAGGGTGACAAGGTTTCCCAGGAAAGAGGTGAAGACCCCGATAATCAAATTGTATCTCACGAAAATTTTAAATGCCTAATGTGTAAGAAGGAAGAGGGGACATTGTGGGAGTCCGACGGTGAATTTGTATATAAATTGCAGGTGTTGTTGTAGTCCTACAAAATAATGGAAGTTAATAAGGTGAGAAAAGGTGAAATGTGCATTTGGAAAGACATGAACCCATGAATTGCAGGATGGAAGGAATCCATAAATGGTTTGAAACTTCTTATGAAATCGGGTAAAGTGAAGCTTGGGAGTTCGAGGGCGAGGTGGAATTTGTAAAGATCACAAAATCTTTTTACTGGAGTTCAAGATGTATATCACGGAACATGTAGAAAAATTTGGCTAAGTATAGAAAGGAATGGCGATCATTCCAAGTACTGTAAATGGTGGTTTAATACGTGTTAATGGGAATGTCCTTGAAGTTTGTTGTTGTTTCTTGTTAATGCCAATTGTTTTAATACTAGTATACTCCATTTTTCACTAGTAAAGCCATAATTAATGTGCATTTTTTCTTGTTAATGCCAATTGTTTCATACCAGTATGCTCATTTTTCACTAGTAAAGCCATAATTAATGTGCATTTGGAAGGGCGCAAAGGTAGTGGGGATGGAAGGAAGCAAAAGATTCTTTGAAAATTTTGTGAACCCTGGTAGAGTGAAGCTTGCGAGTTCGAGGAGTCTGTGGTGGAATAGTAGATCACAAAAGTTTTGAGTGCAAAATGTATATCATGGAACAAGCATCAACAGAGTTTGAAAGCGCCATCCCCAACAACTGCAACCATAATATTGGCTAAGTATGGAAAGGAATGATGGTTAGTCTGACTCGTCATGTGAGGATATAGATGGAGATGAAGATCTATCAGCCTGCCAACCCAGGAACCCATGATCATAGAAAGGCGACGAAGTATATAACCAAAAAGGGATAATACACGAGAAGTAGAAAAAGGAAAAAGGGCTAAGTATCTCACAGAACAACATCTACTATTCGTTTATTAATGCCAATCTTTTTGAACCCCTCGTTATTTCTTAGTAGTAAAAGCATAAATTGTAGATCACGTAATTTTTTGGGTGCAAGATGTATATGACGGAACAGGGGGCATAAGTGTTCGATATCGCAAACCTGGGACACTGTGGTCATATAATTTGCTTAGTATTGAAAGGGGTTGCAGTCGGTCGGGCTCATGGTGTGAAGATATAGATAAATATGAGCATCTACCAGTCCATGAACCCGAGAAGCCATGATCATAGAAATGCGACTAAATATAGAACCAGAAAGGGATAATAGAGGGGAAGAAAACAAGGAAAATTTAAAGAGAATTTATTTATATTTATTCCAATAGTATTCATATTAATATATATTAATAGATTATTTCTGGTCCAAATGTAAACCATCTTCCAATTTGTAGGGTGCTTTTTTCAGTTTGCAAATTTTGTTGAAACCCATAAGAAATAGAAAAAAAAAAAAATATATATATATATATATATATGACGTAAGATTTTTTATATGAATGGATATTATCAAATAGAAGAATCTATAATACATGTAGAATATTGAACAGGAACATGACATCAACACATGAGTTGCCTTGTTGAAATAGAGTCATTAATTCATTCTATTTATGGGACCCCGGAGAATGAAAGAAGGATGGGTACTCCCATTTCTTTCTTAAGTATAGGGTGGGCGCCACATAAGTATGGCCTATCACAAATTATTCTTCCATGTAAAATGTAAGGAGAAAATAGAGTAGCTGTTATATAAATCGAAGTGTTGCCCAACAGAAATAAAAGTTTGTCGTCCATGTTTAACCACACACAAAAAAAACCTTGTGCAAAATAAAATAAAAAATAATATCAGACATTGGAAAACACCATATAAAAACCTCAAATATTCTATATTCAGATAAACTGGGCTACAAAATATGGTTAAGAATATTTCCCAAAATAGTTGTCTTGAAATATTCCAGTAGATATTCTTTGAAATTTAAATGCATTTTCCATAATGACTGTGATTAGGGATGTCGCAGACAAAAAAAGCAAATATGTACAATAATTAAGCATGTAGATAGTCTTTTATAGATTTCAACTTGATTATAAAATGCTTTCTTGGTAAAAAATAATGCGTTGAATATCAATTTTGGGTCTTTGACTTCACTGGTGCTGCGAGCTAGATCCATTCCATCTTCTTGAATAGCTTGTCTCTTCTAGATATGGCATTCCTGCATTGGTTGTTTATTCAACATTCCATACTTTGCTAAGTGTTAATTTCCCTCTATCGTCGAAAACTTGGGGTTTAAGGTGCCTTCCTTGTAATGTTCCTGGTCATTGACGTCTGAGACAACTTAGATATGTGATTCAGGCCCAATTCAAAGACAAGGGAGTGGCTTTATGTGACATCATCTTTGGGGGAAAAAAATCTTGTTAGACAACAAAAGCTGAGACAAAAAAAAAATCAAGTATGTTGTGACCGTTATTCTCCCTGTATTCGATCATTTCTTTGGTTGAAAGGC
>SNQJ01S0067308.1:14074-34477 GCA_010110895.2 Picea sitchensis | reverse complement strand
AATAGACCAATTTGGTCTTAGTGGACATTAATCATCATCATCATCATCATCATCATCATCATCATCATCATCATCATCATTATATATTAATTATAACATAATAAAATATAATATAGTAAGTTATGTATTAATTTCATATTACATATAATATATAATAATAACAAAAAATATAATTAAAAAATGAATTAAACATGTATATCATAACAATTGTTTATTGGTGGGTAAGAAATAAATTTTACGGCTCCTAATAGCTAATTCAATTCTTAATATCGATTGCAAAAAAAATTAACAACATGTAACATACAATATTTTTATGTTTTTTTACATGTTTCTTGATTAAGTTTGACATTCATGCATCCTTTTAGTATAGTAAAAAAATGTTGAATTAGAGATTTTGAGACTTGTATTAATTATGGGAATATAAAAAAATACGACCAAATTACAATTAAGAGGAAGTTAAAATATCACAAAGATTTTATAAATGCTAATTGAGCTTAACATAACTATTTTTAATTATTCATTATGAACTTATGAACAAAAACAATATTCTCTAAATGAGGACAAATTCTCACATCGTACTTTCAAGTAAACTAGTTTGTATAATTGTGATACAAAGTAAGGTTCAAGATTAATATAATTTACTTTTAACTTTCCCAAACTTTAATTAATAACATAAGGCATGTATTTACCATTTTTTATAACTTATTTTCTTTTCTTGGTTAAGTTTGATATTCATGCATCCTTATAGTATAGTAAAAAAATGTTTAATTAGAGATTTTGAGACTTGTATTAATTATGGGAATATAAAAACAATATGACCAAATTACAATTAAGAGGAAGTTAAAATATCACACATATTTTATAAATGTTAATTGAGATTATCATAACTATTTTTAATTGTTCATTATGAACATATGAACAAGGACAATATTCTCAAAATAAGGAACAATTATCACATCATACTTTGAAGTAAACTAGTTGGTAAAATTGTGATACAAAGTAAGGTTGAATATTAATATAATTTACTTTTAACTTGCCCAAGTTTTAATTAATAAAATATGACATATATTTACCCTTTTTTATAACTTATTTACTTTTCAATACCTCTTACCTACAAAAACATGATAAAGTTGGTATTTTAGTTTGTAAACTTGCGATGCAAAGTAAGGTTGGAGATTAATATAATTTAACATGGCCTGACATCAACATCAACATAAACATATAAATTAAGTACATCAACATCAAAATATATATATATATATATATATATGAACAGGTAACACAACTGCTATAATGTACATATCTGGTCAAAAATACAAGTAACTGCTATAACTAAATATCTAGTCATAGTCTCTCAGGCAAAGAATGTTGTGGAAGAATAGGTGATGCACCTTGCTCATCTAGGCGAGGTGAAGGAGGAGAAGGAGGAGGAGGTACTTAAGAAGAAGTGCAATCACCACCTTGATCAACATCACCACTCTGATCAGCATCACCACCTTGATTTGCAACATCACCACCTTGATCTGCAACATTACCACCCTAATCTACAACATCTCCATGAACACCTTCCCCTTGATCAACATAAGCACCCAGAGGATGAGGAGGAGGTACTGAAGAAAAAGTGTCTCCATCAATCGGAGAAGGATTAGGAGGAGGTACTAAAGTAGAAGTGTCACCATCACCACCCTAATGATCATCATCACCACCCTCATCATCATTAGTGTTGGACGATGTTCCATCCCTCATCCCTACCAATGAATTGGAAGCTCCAACGATATGATGCATAAGAGACATCATATCACACGACAAGTTCATCCAGAGCTTCAAGAGATCAGGGGCATCCCTGATGTCTCTCATCTGGACAGGGAAGACTCCCACACCAACCAAAATTGCACTCAGTATGTCACACACCTCCATCTTATATTTGAGATCTCGCCTACATTGCATGTCGGGTGGTATATGTGGTTGAGGACCTTGACCTGCCATGGCCTCAACCATCCCATCATATTCAATAGGTGGCGGGGGAGGAGGCATGTCCCCAAAAAATGTTCCAACATCTACAAAATTAACACAAGTTAATAATTAGTCGACAATTTCATTAAAATTTTAATAAAATACGTTAAATAACATGCTAGAATAAAATTTATTCAATTAAGTAAGACAATAAAATGAAAGTAAAATATTAATTTAAATATTACCTCGATTATCTGGTGGCTCATCCGCAGTGAAGAGGATGTTGAGACATCCTCACCAATCCATCCCCGCATAAGGGAATGTCACCATCATGAAAACGTGATTTGCCTCACTGGATAATAGATCAAGTGCCTCCTTGGAAATACTAGATGGAAAATCAGGCATGCCCCTCCTGGGAATGATCTCACCCCACATGTTCATCTTCTCGTCGATCATCGACCTAGGAGGCCGATGGAAAAAACTAGGTCTCATATTTGGAAACCTCTCAAAAAAAAAAAAAAGGTCTGAAGCTAATAGGAAGTTCACCCTCTCATATATCATAGCACGACATCTATCCAGTGCTATACAAAATTGCCTCAATAAAATGGTATACCATATAATAAGTTGTGGCCTTTGTATCAAAGAATCCACATAATATAAAATCGCGTAGCTAATGCGCTGACCATCACCGATAAAGTGTGAAATGGTCTACAGTAACAGTGAAAGGCACCTAAATTCCTCTCCACCAAATGAGGTGATATGTAACTATCCACCAGGCACTTGAAAATCACCAAGAGAAGGTATATCGTGTGAAATATACCTTTGAGAGTAGGCAAGGTGACTCTCATCTACAACACCCACTGGGACATCAAGAAACTAGGGAAAATCCTCCCCTCTCCTAGATAGCCAAGTGATAAAATAAATATCCTCCTCAGTGGGATGATACCACTGATGAAGACCGAATTTGAATGCATGTTGATGGGCATCCCATCAGTGGATCAATTGCGCAAGAAAGGCAGAATTCCCCTTCAGGGATGTAACCTCCTCGTAGTACTTGAGGAGGCCTATATTCCTCAAAAGGATTCGTGTAGCTCCAGTACTAGGTCGAGGGTAAAAATACCTCTCCCTCTCTCTGGCCTCCCACTCTTGAACCATATTGTACTGGTCCAGTCTCTATTGTTTCTCCTCCATGCACTAACATCTATGCATAATTAACATATAAATTACATCAACATCATACATAAAAACATAACTTCTTTTCAGTAAATGAGAAATTTATTTCAAAATATGAAAACATACATTTTGTCAAAAAAAATAAAAACTATTCGGTGCACTTGAAAAATAGTAACGCACCACCCACGGTGCGCACACATATCTTACACACCACATGCAAAGTGAAATTTATTTTAGCCAATGCGTAGTAATTTGAGTATGCACCGGTGCATTATATATCATGAACGCACTGCTATAAAACTATATATTTTCCATGGTTCGTCTATTATTATGTATGCACCGATGCATTACATATAAATGATGCATTGCTCAAACAAGTATCTTTTTTAAACAGTGCGTATATTATTGTGAATGTGTCGTTGCATTCCAAATAACCAACACAATGCTAAATGTAAACTATTTATTTTCGTCGGTGAGTTCATAATAAATGCACCAGTGTGTTAGTTATAAACAATGCACCTATACATTTATTTGGAACACATAGATGAAAATAAATATTTTCCATTTACTGATGCATATAGTTTTATGAACGCACTGGTGCATACATATAAAGAATGCATTGTTCAGATGTAAATTTTTTGTTTTAAATGGTCTGTATATTCTTAATATCGCACTGGTACGTTCTCTATAACCAACACATTGTTGAAAAGAAACTATTTATTTATGCCAGTGCATTCAAAATAAACACACCAGTGCGTTCATTATTAGAAACAGGCCAGTGCATTTACTCAACGCACAGAGATGAAAATAAATATCTTACATTCAACGGTGCATATAGTTTTATGAATGCATTGGTGCGTACATACAAACAACACACTGTTACGTGTAAACTATGTATTTTGGATGGTTCTTCTGTTACTTCGACGCACTGGTGCATCATTAGTAAGTATGCACTGGTGCATTCCATAATACCTCACACCATAAAAAACATACTATCTGTGATCAATGTTCCCTATTAAATTTACAAGGTGCACCACGCGCAGTACAAGCTGAACGACTCGAATGCAACGCACAAAACAAAAAAAAAATTGAAACACAATGCAAATTTAACTCAATTTCAAAATTTAATCCATGAAAAAGACAATGTACAAAGAAATAAATAATTTAACTTGACATTTTCTCGTCGAGGAGGCATTGTTGGGATGTAGTGAAAAAATGAATGTTTCCCACTGTATGGAAAAATTAGAATCCCAATATCTGAGCACTGAACGGAATCAATGAAATCAACAGAAGCACTGACGACAGTGTGCTTCAATTGGGAAAAGGAGGCATCGATGCTTGAGATATTCTCTGCACTAGAAATGGTAAAAACAAATTTAGTGCCTATTTGTTTTTTATTTAACCGTGTTCCAGTGCGCTCATGTTAAGTACACCAATGCGCACAACTGAAGATATCGCACCATTACTTTTAAAAAAAATTGTGACGGTGCACCATATGGATTGCACAAAAGCACTCTCATAACAAATGTGAACCATTTTGTTTTTTACGCCACGGTGCCCCATTTCATGCGTACCAGGCCCACAATATTTTTTATCGCCGATTTTTATTTTAACCATGTTTTGTTGCACGTGCGTTAAGCGCACCGATGCTAATCCATGCATATAGTGGATCATTTATTTTTAAAAACAGGTGATAGTGCCTCATATGGAACACATTGTTGCATCCCTAGGACAAAGTCGGATCATTATGCATTTTAAAAAAATGCAGATTGTGAAGATGCTTTTTGCACCCCGGTGCTGCAAGGGGACAGTGACGTACCGGTATGCATTTTGGAAGAAAAATGCAAGATGGAGAACATGGTTTTTACACACCGGTGAACCCTTTTAGGGCAAACTAGTGCTTTGGATATGATTTTAAATGATGTGCACCATTATTTATTAACACTGATGTGTTTATATATGGTGGCGCATCAGTGCAATATAGTCTTATAAACGCACCGTTAAAAAAATTTCCGCTAAAACATCCACATGTGCACCTCCGCTAGTGACCTTCGCTCTAAACAGATTTTTGGTCTATTTTTATAAGGGCTTATGTAAAAACCTCCACTATAGGGTCTTTTCCTTGTAGTGACTATACCATGGATATTATTCCAATGCAGATTTAGAATATTCACACTACAATGAAAACACCTTGTAGTGGAGATTTTTATAGAACCTCCCCGAAAAATTTCTCCCTCCTCTATTTATAGCGAAGGCTGTTAGCAGAGGTGGATGACTGGAGGTTTTTGTAGAGGTTTTTTTCCCAGTGCTCTTGAAAGGAAAATACACACATTAAAATAACGCATTGGTGTTGATCTAGTAAGAGACATCTCTAGACGCTATAAACAAAATAAAATACATAGCAACACTCCACTCTAAACAAAGTGTGTCAATGCATGTACACATGATTCCCTAGTGTATATAATTGTATAACACACTGAAGTAGGGTAAAATAATGATTTTTGGTGTTACACCTCATTCTATGCTTCCAACCTCTTAGACAAGCACCACTGCTCATCCTCCTTCCAAGACCGCCCCATTTGTAGTTTTCCACAATTGGTTCGGTAGCTCTACTGGTAGATTCCATACATTTCCAAATTTTGGAAAATGCCACAAATTTTCATTTATTCTCTATGGTGAAACCATGCTGCTTTGAGAGAGAAGAGACAAGGTAAATTGTTTATTACATTGTTATTTGCATTTTCATTGAATTAAAAATTGAAATTGTCGTGAAATTTGGTATTTTTTGGATTTTGTTTTTAATTCCACATGTTGTGTTTGAACACTTCCACTCGCTCCATAATTTGATGCATCCTATGAATTTACAAGAAGCAGCATGATCGATGCATATATGACCTATAAACGCACTATTTCCATTCAAAGAATGACACCGCAAAACTATTGAAAATTAAACATAACGGTGAGTATTTTTAGGATGCCCCATTACCAGTACGTTATAAAAAAACACACTATTAAAAAACATGCCAGTGCTCCATGACTAATGGAGCGCAAATGTGTTCTATTAACCAGTTTCACAACCTACTCTTGTCCATGTAAAATTTAGTCTAGAGGCGTGTCAAATTCAATAAAATGCATCGATGTGATTTATAACACAACACCAAGAAAAATATATAACAATATAGCATAGTGGTGCATCTTATGGGATGCCCCGATACTGGTGATTCAAGAAAAATGGAACCTCGATACATTTTCTTTAACCAACCACGCTACCAAGTTTTCATCACAAAAAAATTAACCTAGTGGTGCGAGAAGGTACACACGACACGCTGTTATACTAGGATTTTTGTTTCAGCTGAAATTTTACAGGTAGTTATGTCTCGAAGAGTTGTGTTGATCTTATCCTTCATATCAGACATCATTCTAACACTTTTCTGGGGCCAAATTCCTTAATATAAGACAACAAATTGAGGTTTTAGTGTTTTTATGGGAATGTTTAAATTAGTAATTATCAGTTATCTCTTAGTTATGCACCTAATAATAAAATAAAGTTGACAAATAATGTCACTCTAGATAGATTTTAGTTATTGGGAGGTTTTAGACTCATGGGAGAATTTTCTAAAATTAGTTGTTTTCAAAAATCTCAGATAGTCGTTATAAGGGGTTGAACTTCCATTGTAATAGTTATGATGGAGAAGGAATAAAAGAGTTTTATTTTCCATTCTTGTGTGTTTGCATGTTTTTTATATCTTGTGAACGAATCAGATTTTATTGGCTACATCATCTCGTATAAGAGCAAGAAGGTAGCTGGGAGAGGAAGAGGAAGAGTAGGTATTGCTTAGATGCGTAGAGATATGCCAAACCTCCAAAGGCAAGTAGTAGATCTTACAAACATGTTGGCTAAACAGAGAATAATAGAAAAATAAGTTTTTGATGAGGAGGAAGACTAAGGAAATGTATATAAACATTTATAACATGAAGAAGAACAATCAAAGCACGTGAATTTTGAAGAAAGGATGCTCAAGTCACTAGACGGGAGAAATAATGTGATCAAAATGGAAGTTTCAGAATATGCAGGAAGTCTTAAACCAGATGATTTAATATATTGGTTGAACACCATGGAAACTATTTTTGAACAGAAGCCTATGATCGAGGAAAAGAAGGTGAAATTTGCATGCACCAATTTGAAGGGTCACGCCATGATTTGGTGGGATAATGTGTAGAAAGACATAAAAAAAAGGAAAATACAAAATTAGGACGTGGCATAAGATGGAAAATAAATTGCGAGAAAAAATTCTTCCTTTGGTCTATGCCCAAACCCTTTTTCATAGATTTCATAAATTGAAGCAAAACTTGTCCACCTAGAGGGAATAACAAACAATTTTTATCAATTGTCCATTCGCATGACCAGGAAAATGATGAGCAACTGGTTGCAAGGTATGTGAATTATTAAAAAAAAATATTCAAGATGAACTGAGCATGCATAGGGTTTGTAGTGTGGAAGAGGAATACCAATTAAATTTAAAGGCTGAGGAAAAACAAAGCCGACAATTTGCCCAAAGGGATAGAGGAGAAAGGAGGGGTACATCATTTGCCTCATGGGATGGTTTTGACTATGGCAGAGGAGAATCATCCCAAGGAGCTGTGAAAGTAAAAGATAATCGAAGAGGTAACCTAAATTAACCATGAGGAAGAGGGTTTCAGAGGGGTATAGGTTACAGTGGTGGAAGAGGAGGACCTTATGTGTGTTTTAGGTGTGGTGTAGAGGGTCACTGAGCATTTGAATGCCAAATTTATAACATGCAAGAGCCGAATAAAGGACAACAACCTAGTTTAAACTTGGTCCAATCTAAGAAGGAATAAGGAGGAGCCAAATCTGATGTCCCTATCGATATGGGGGAGAATCTGGATACAGAGGTCAATGGTGATTCTCGAAAAAAAAAGCAAAGGAAGAGTAGCCAAAATGAAAAGTCTTGGCTTTTGAAAAATTATTTTCGAACGAGATGCACTTCTGGGGAAAGGTATGTCAATTTATTGTTGATAGTGGTAGTTGTGAGAATATGGTTTCCAAAGAGATGGTGGATAAGTTGAAATTAATCTATGAAACACATCCCCATCCTTACCAAATTGCATCGTTCAAAAAAGGGAATGAAGTCGCCATTAATAAAATATGTTTGTTCAAGTTTTCCATCAGTAATAATTTTAAATATGAAGTCCAGTGTGATGTCATTTCGATGGATGCATGTCATTTGTTATTTGGGAGGCCCTGGAAATATGTCAGAAAATTCATCCATAATGGAGAAAATAATACCCACACCTTTTGAAAGGATGGATCGAAAGTCATCTTATTTCAACTTAAGCATGAGGGGAAATATGAGAATGTGTTGTCTGAAAGACATCTTGTTAAAGAAATGAATTAAATGGGATTCTACTATGCATTAATAGTGAAAAAGGGAGCCATGAAGGAAAATCAATTCCTATTTAAGTGGACACGATACTAAATGAATATGTTGATGTTATCCCTAATGAACTACATGATGTTATTCCACCAAAGAGGGATATTCAACATCACATAGATCTAATCCCGGGATCATATTTTCCTAATTAGGCCCCCTATAGGATGAGTCCTACACAACATACAGAGCTCAACCAGAAAGTCACATAACTTATAAAGAAAGGCGTGGGAAGAGAAAACTCGAGTCCTAGTGTTGTACCGACATTGTTGACTCCCAAAAAGGATAATATGTGGAGGATGTGCACATATAGTAGATAAATCAATAACATTACCATCAAATATATGTTTCCTATATCGCACTTAGACGACATGATGTATGTGCTATCCAGAGATAAATAATTTAGTAAAATTGGATACCAGCAGATTCAGATTCACTAGGGAGGTGAATGGAAAACTACCTTCAAGACCAGGGATGGACTATATGAATGGATGGTGATGCCATTCAGGTTGTGCAATGCACCTAGTAATTTCACGTGGTTGATAAATATTGTGATTTGACCTTATATTGGTAATTTTGTTGTCGTTTATGTTGATTACATCCTAGTTTTCAGTAAAAACAAAGAATAACACTTGCAACATTTAAAAATTATATTGGATGTGTTGAGAAAACATTAGCTTTATGAAAACCTGAAGAAATGTAGGTTCTTGCAAGCAATTTCAGTATTTATGGATTTTTTCATCTCAGCGGAAGGAGTCAATATGCATTCAAAAAAATTTAGAGCAATTTTGGAGTGACGTGGTCCCATGAGCATAACATAGGTAAGATGTTTTCATGGGCTCTCCACCTTTTACCGAAAATTTATTCGAAATTTTAGCAGTATTGTAGAACCCATAACAAATTGCACCAAAGGAAATACATTCATGTGGACCAATGAAGATAAGGAAAGTTTTAATTTTCTAAAGAAGAAGGTAACTAAGGCACCAATATTAGCCTTGTTGTTCTTGGTATTAAAATTAAGGCTCAAAGAGTAATGTCAGGCATCAGGAAAGTTTATAGAGAATGTTTTAAGAGAGTGTTTTTTTTTACCTTTAGTTATATAAGAAAAAATCCTTAAATGAAATTAATAATAGGAAAGTACAGATGTCGTATTGCGTTGTCTGAGTCACAATTATGATATCAAATGGTGTGGGAGAAAATTACAAAACCATTAAACAAATCTAGGCATCACTGGCATATGGGTCTCTCCTTGTTTGCAATAGAAGAAAGTAAAGAATGCACCCTTGAACAAGATATGAGATGAAATAATTCAAATATCTTACAGGTCTTGTATTACTTATAGTAAATACAGAGGACAAAATGCTTACTTAACGAATTATTGATATAATGTGATTACAGTATTTGTGATACTAAATTGCAATCAATCGCTTATCAAGGAATTACATAAGAAAATTTGGAGATGTGGAAATACATAAGAATCACATAAATCAAACTAAAAATAATTTGGAATCTCTGTCCGCACTTGTATTAATACTAAAAAGAGAGAGTTTTCTCTATTACATCCGGCAAGAAGAAGCCTTGAATAGATCTTGAATCTATGTATTTATACAAAAACTATCACAAATCAAACAGTTGGACTTCTCATAATAAAAATAGTATATATTTGAATAAGACAACATAATGTAAAATATAATGAGCTCCATTGGCATTCTCCTCTATGTTCTTGTCTACTGGCAGAAACATTTATTTTCCTTATTCCTTTAGCTTGGACATAATTGTCGTTTGGTCTTCTTAATACTTCGACATAATTTCCTAGCCGTTTTAGTTTTGTTGCCATCTGTCTCTCCAGCTATGTTCAGTAATGAAATAACATTCTTTTACTTGCTCCCAAATGTTCTTTATTTTCCATGTTCAATGCATTGGTTTCATCTATCTAAAAATCCCACCAGCAGCCTTTATGGCTCAATTGTTTCATTTACCTCGAAAGTGAATAACTTCCTCTCTACTTGTGGAAGCTTTTCTTGGATCCTTTTCACATCTTGAGCTAAGTCCTATAACTTTGAACTTGGGTTCACTAACCATTTATTTATTTTAAGAAGATCAATCTGGCTCATTTCCTGAATGACTTCCATGGTTTCCTCTTTTCTCTTTTTGGAGTTCTGCTGGTTCATTTCAATATCGATTTTCCTCAAGGCCTCTGTGATACTGCTTCCCTCAAAATCAATTAGCCTCTTGTATAATGATGATAATTCTTCTTGGAAAGTGTCCTTTACCTCCCTGGTCAATCTCTTTCTCTCTGCCAAATTCGTTTCCCACACCTTCAGGGCCATATCACCTCTTATTTGTTCAGAAGAAGAAGGCCGAGGAAAATCAAGGACATTATATTTATGTGCCAATGTGGTGGCTTCTTGAAACCTAGCTCGAGCTGAGAGGATTATCTTTCCTTAATATATATATACATATTTATATATATATACATATATATATATATATATATATATATATATATATATATCATTCAAGGCAAGGTCTATGACCTCGTAGCACTTTCAGATGGCATCAACCTTCATAAAAAAATCTTGCTGGCCCATTTCCAGTTTTTCGTTTATTTCCAGTGCTTGAGTCTGGAAGGCCGAGATATTTATTGAGGTACCTTCGGTCAAGTCTAATTTATCCTACAATTTCCCTATCAATTCATCATGTTGAGTGACCAATCCTCAGTCGATCTATGAATTTCGATGGAGCTCCTCAAGGTTAGCCTACAGTTGTTGGATTTGTTTTTGATCATGCACTCTAATTTTCTCTAAATCATGACTCATCTGATCCCTTATAGTTCTTTCCTTTGCCAACATTTGAATCTGCAAATGCTCCACTAGTAGGCACTTATGTCGCAGTTTCTCGGCCAAATTGTCCACAAACCATTGATTGGTCGTGGAAAAAGAACCTAATGAACCTGCAACATTTTTTGTGAATCCTGGAGAATCTTAATTAATTACATCATATACCATTATCTGTCTTTTAGTTATCACTCCATCTTTCTAGTCTGATTCCCTTTTCATGATGGCCTTCCGTTTTGTGCTAAAAATGAAATCTGAAGGAGGCATTTCTTTGGGCGAGATGGTGGTAAGATTGTTCACGAAAATGATTTTGAGATTAGGGGTCCCAACGATGGATTGCAGAGGTGTCAATGATGTAATGGGAGTGAAAATATCCATAGACTGTTGTTGTTCTACTATATTTTAGGTGCCAGTATGGGTATTTGGTGAAGAGGGAGGTGCAATTTTCCCTTGCTTTAGGTAAGATTTGAGTTGAGCTAGTGCATCGGGGCTTAGTTGTTCCAATAATGAGGCTTCTAATTCTTGTTTCAAAACCTCAGAGCTCTTCAGGGTTTCCTCAACTTTGTTTTTACCAGAGGAGCATGGTTCAAAACCTGTAGGAATATATTCTTGTGCAGGAGGAGCAACTATAGGCTCTCCTTGTAATACCTTTGGTAGATTGTTTCACCTGTGCCTTTGTAAACTGAGGAAACCGGCTTATTGATATGGGGGCAGGGCTTGGAATCTATCATGTATCTCTTCATAAGACCTGAATCCCATGAATATTTCATCATGCAGGTAGTTTTTGTGAACATATCTTTTCATGTTGAATTGGGCCATGTGGTTTTCCACAATCTTGTGTGGCTCGTTCCTTTTGAATTAAATGTCAACCAATTTGACACCTTCCAGCTCCACAACCTACATTTTGGAGTGACCGAAATCTAGTAACGAAAACATGTCAATCTGGATAGGGAAAGTCGACCATACCTTTTTCTGTGCTTCCTTCAGCTCTTTGTTGATGCCTCTCACTACTGTCTGGTAGGCTACTTCTTTGCATACGAACCGGTCTGGTAAAAATCATGAGAGAGCATGGGGAGGAAATGAGCATCTGAAAACCCTGATATAAGAGAAGTTCTCTTCAATAAACCAATTTGCTAGCTTACCCAAGTTTCCTATAGTCCTGTCTGAAATTTAAAGAGGTGGGTGACCATATAGGGCTATATGAACATGAACCACTACATTGTGACAGATTTCGTAAAAAAAATGTTTTTCTTTTTCCTCCCACAACTTGGAATGGTATAAGTGAATGGGCTCTTCACTGGTCAGGTTCCAAATCCAATTCATCAATGGAAAAGGTGTCATGAAACAAACGGAGCTCATGACATACACATACATATAGAAAGGGGCGGGTTGCGCCTTTGATTTCACTATTTTGTATTCAGTAATTCCTTTGGCCAAGTTATCTAACAACATTTTTCCCCCGCTAAAAGTGTATCCCTCGGCCACCTCGGGCATGATAGATACCCATTCCACTAGGAAATGAGTAGGGATCTTCTTTCCAAACAATCTATAGAGCATCATGGCTACGTAAATCATGTGAGCATCCGATGACGTTGTGTCATACATACCATGAGCGTCGGCCCTGAACTTCTCTGGGTTCCTTCACCAGGACCTGATTATATCAAGATAACTATTTTTGTATTGGATGCTTTCCTTTTGATTGAAATCCAAAATAAATGCAACATTGTAATTATATTTAGGATTGGGAGATAGCTTATACATTACTTGGAGGTGTTCCGGTCGGAAAGAACCAACGACAACCTCTTGATGATTGGTGATGCTCCTAGCTTGGATGTCGATGTTTTCCAAGGCCCAACTTTTCATGTTGTTATACGGCATGAGTCTCGACTATGAAACTATCTTGTGTAGCTCTGACTGGGCTATATGTCTGATTTTATATGCATAAGTATCGTCTTGTTCATCATCGAAATACTATAGATAGTTTATGATTTCCGATTCCACAACCTCGAAGACCTGCGTTCAAGATTTAACAGTGTGTATGGCTTGCAATGTGGTGTCTGACAAAAAGTCTTCATTTGGATTTGAATCCTCGCCATCCGAATCAAGAGTTTTCATCATTTTTCATGGTGCCATGATCTCTAAGAAATTGTGTGAAGTTACTTGTTGTAGAGAAAATCTGTGAACTTTTCAAACTGATAAAATCTTGCTAATTGCTGAAGGTGAAAATGAATTTGAAATCCAAGTGATTTTAATCAAATCAGATACATTGATTTTCGTATAAATTCACCGATGAAAAATTTGTTAACTTTAATGGAAATGTCTACCTAGCGATCCGTAATCCACATTTGAATCATTACCATTAATTAGTCACAAATTCCATCAATATCCAGCGGTTCACGTTCAGGAGTTTTACATGAGACGGAATTGGAATTTACCGAACCCTGAATCCACGAAAGGTTAATCCCTGGATAATCACTTTTAAAATCTTAATTAATCATGTTTAAAATTGTGTGTCAATTTCAAGTGTTTTGGGAGTTCAGACTTCGGGAACTTTAAATGTAGCTCGACAGGAAATTCCCGAAACCTGAAACTGTGAAGTGATTTATTGTCTGGTAAAGGTCTTAATTAATCATTTTAACTTTAAGTTCTTCAGAAATTCAAACTTCAAAGATTTTAGGATACAATACAGGGTAAGCGTCCGAACCCCGAAGTGTGAAGTCGTTAATTATCTCTTGATCATGATTAACTTATTTAATTAACATTTAATACTTCGACATTTTGATATTTTGGTGATCCGTGAATTCATTCTTTGTTAAACTCCCAAAGGATCATCTCCCATAGTGATTTGTTATGGGTGACGTCATTTTGGATGAAGTTTCGAGAAAAGGGAGGTGTCGTGTGTTACTTGGAATCGTATGAATCTTCCAATGAAAATGTCAGAAATGGGTGCCATGTTTCAATTCAGAGAAGACTAAAAATATACATGTGTCCTATGACTTGCATCTTTAAAATTTTTAGGAAAATTTGAGAGTATACACCTTCGGGTTTCACGGTTTCAGAGTTTTTGTTGTTAAGACTTATCGAAACGCCCGAAGCACGAAGCTTCGAAGCAACCTTTAAGTGATTTACCTCTTTAAAAATTAAGCAGCTCCAAAACTCTGGAGGTATTAGGATCGTTCGATCAAACGAAAAAATTTCATCAACGATGAATATCATGCGCTCCTTATTACTAATTAACCAGAAATGAATTTGATTTAAAATTCGAAAGTTATTTTCTAAGTTACCGTTTTGGGAAAATTATATTTTCATGAGGTGAAGAATATAAAGCTCAAAAGTTCAGAATTGTATGTGTTCCAACATAGGCTCCATCTGGGGATCGCGTCTCCCTGTGAGACACAGAAGAACAGTAGACCAAGTGCCTTTATTGAGTAAATGGAGTCATTATTGCATTTCTGGGAAACACTTTTAGGGATTAATCATACAAAGAAAAATTGAACTTCAACCAAATCTCAGAAAACCTTCAAAACATCCTCAACTATCGATCTCAAGTTAGGATATTTAAAATTTCCCTTTCCTGAAACTGAGTTTGGATTTTCTTAAGATAATCAAAACAACTTTAACCAAAATATCAGACATCTTCTGGCTTCCTTCACTTCAAGGTTAAGTAGATGTGATAATTTATTTAGGGAATCCATCGTCGGTTTTGAATGTAAATATTATCGGAAAGAGAATTAGAAGTCAGAGTATGTTTTGTAGATATGTATGACATCCATACAAATATCATAGATATTGCTTCACGGCCAGCGAGCTTGTTCAGTACCCTGGTGAAGTTATCTACTTCTCCCATTGAATTTCCTTTCACCACTTCAATTAACACCTTTTCATTTTGTTGAGATGGGGGAAATCATTACATGAATTTCCTTTCATCATCTCTTTTGGATAAAATGGGGGCGATCAAATTTCTAATTTCCTTTCACCATTTGTCTTGGACTAGATGGGGGCAATCAAATTATGAATTTCCTTTCACCGTATGTCTTATATTTTAATATTTTTGAAGTGGGGGAAATCAATTTGTATGTATCATACAAGGGATGATATCTGCTCAAAATTTAACAATGAATGTCTGTCAACAATGTTTTATTGTACTTTGAACTAATTTTCTCCTGATCTTCAATACACATTTTCCTATAGGGAAGACTTTATAGGAATTTTGAATTTCAGGGATCAACCTTGAGCAAATTAGTCATTTTAAAACCATATAGAAGAGCTAAAGTTATCAGGATTAGCCTAGACATACTTTATTTTAGTTAAAATCAGAGGAACATAAATATTTTTGCCTAATCGCGTTTTGAAGATATGTTTTTAAGTTTTCAGAGTCGAGGTGAAATTATTTATTTCTATGAAGACCAAGGAAAGGTAGTGAAAATCAGAAGAGAATAAAATCTCAGGGATAGGCGAAATAAAACAGAGAGAGGACTCAGAGGTTCTGACGCAAAAGAATCACATTCCCACACAAGTTTGTTTATTGATTCTCAAACTTCCTTTCAAGTTTTTTTTTTATTCTTAGTTTCTTTTTCTTTTTATTTCATTCTTTATTTCATTTTTTGGAAGGCTTCAGAAATAAGCTGTAATTTCATACTTCTCTGATTCTTGATCAAGTGACAATATTAACATGAGTGAAACCCCTTTTGCATCTGATAAGATTTCCTTAAAATTTTAATTTGAACTAGTGGGGTAGGAGTTCATACATCAGATTTGCTTTGTATTTTCAATCAAGTAAATCATTAATTTATCACATGTTTTGAGAGAAAACGAATGTCTTTGAAAAATGAGTGTTGGATTCCATTGCATCCTTATCTCTCATTTGACAGTAACTATTATGCATGGGAACAAAAATGGGAAATGTTAGAAAATTTCGCAGAATAGAAATGATATGTGGTACATATGTTTTTATATTATTCTTTGATAATGTCAAGTAAACATGGTTTATTTACAATGAAAATAAAATTTGGATGGTTTACAAAAGGAAATAAAACTACAAATTGAAACAGAAAACAACGTAAATATAAACCGATATGTATAATGGGAATCTGAAATATGACTATTGCATAAAATGTTTTAGGCAACGCCCGTTAATAGGAGCGTCAAGAATTTTTTCATTGAGGTTTTCCAGTAAGAAGGAATTTTTCCCCTCCGCAGTTGTAATCTTTAATGGTCTGAATGAGAGATGCTCGAACTTTATGTGTTTCCTTGCATCTTCTTTTCTAGCATCCCACTTTAAAACTATATCTCCAAGAAGAAAATCCTTGTCTTTAGCCTTTTTATAAAAAAGGTCCTTCATATTATCTTGGTACTTCTGAAGTTTGTAATCTACTTCGGCTGTATTTTGCTGGACTTTGATTATTTGATTTATCCTTCTTGTAACTTCATTTGTCTCTTCATTTGCGTCTTTTTGAAGCTTCATCACAGGAAGAGTGATATTGATAGGAAGGACGATGTCAGTACCATAAACCATTTGAAAAGGGGACATACCTATGGATTTGTTGGTGTCGATTCGATTCACCCATAAGGCGTATTTCAAGTGAACATGCCAAACCTTCTTATTTTTTGTCAATACTTTTTTTATTATAGTCATCGGGCTCTTATTGGATGATTTGACCAACCCATTCCCCTTAGTATAATAGGTCGTAGAATGTCCTAACACAATGTTGTATTTTTGGCATAAATTGACCATTTCCATAGATTTTAAATCTTGGGTGTTGTCAGTGACTATTTTTTGAGGACAACCAAATCTTGATAGGATGTTTACTTTCAAGAGGTTTATTACCACTGAATCCATAACATTCTGAGTTGGAATGGCTTCGAACGACTTCATGAAGTAATCGATAGCGGTTAATATCCATTTATGTTGGGCGCTAGAATCCGGATGGATTTCTCCAATGAAATATAGACCCCATTTTTGAAAGGGAGCTTCTTCTTGGACTAGGATTAAAGGTAGTACAGGGATATTTTTCTTACTAGAGAATAGTTGGAAAGAGTTGCAGGCTTTGACCTTGGCACTCATGTCAATAAATAACTTTGTCCAATAATATCCATCTCTTAAAATCTTGTAGGTTGTTTCCCTCCAGGCGTGGTATCCACCACATACTCCTTCATGAAATTCATTTATGACACTTTCTGTTTTAGGTTTTGTTAAGAAACATAACAAGAAACCTAGAGGATCCTTCTAATACAATAATACAATATTTGGCTGTCAATAATACAATATTTAAGTGCATTTATCTTCAAAGTTCTCACTTTGGATGTAGTCATGTCTTTCGGGCATTGAAGGGTAAGGAGGTATGAAACAATATTGCAATACCAAACATAGGAAGAAAACTTATCTTCAATATGAATTGTAGGTGTCTGATCATCAAGCTCCTCTATATCTGGGATATATCGATGTGATTCCAGGTGATTTATCCTAAGCACTCTGAAATTCGATTCAGCTAACAGTTTCACCAGACCTTGAGCTTTGACCAGTTTGGTCAGCATTACTTCTAGATCAAAATMCTGAATTTTAGCTAACCACTGACCTATCTTTCCATCACTGTCTGGTTTRACTAAGATGTCTTTGAAAACACTCGTTGGCACATAAGCGATTGTTTTGGAATGAAACACATATGTCCTGAAAGCTTTGAGAGATTTCACCATTGTATATKCTTTGAAAAAGGATATCAACTGCTCGAAACCTTCTTCATTAAAAAGATTTATGTGGTTGGGGTTTTCATGATTGATCGGAATGACCACARTATTGTCAATAGACTGTTGATGTTTTGGATCCAAATCAAGATCCATCTTCAGGACATTGAGCCTAGGTTCAAATGATGAGAAGACCTGGTTTTAAATACTAGAGTTGAGGTGAAATATAGGTGTTGGCTAGGTTATTTGGTAAAATTATTTATTAGTTTGATTAAGTTTTATTAGGGTTACTTTCTTTTTTTTTAGTCTGATCAATTATTTTGCAGGAGCACCGTTGCAATAGTATGTTCAGAAGCGAAAGAGAAGATCAAGAATTCCTTAGTGTAGTCTGGACTGACTAAAACCGGTGCTTCACTTATAGCTTTCTTGACTCACTTGAATGATTCTTTAGATTCGATGGTCCATTTCACTTCATTTTATTTCTTCAACATATCTGTAATCAATTTAATTATTTAAGCAAAATTGGGAATGAATCTTCTCAAAAAGTTGATCTTTCCTAAATAAGATTGAATTTATTTTATGTTCCTAGGAATTTTAATCGTGCCTATAGCCACAACCCACTTAGGGTCAACCTTTATTCCTTCTTTGGAATGTATATGACCCAAGATCTTACCTTCTTGCATAGCGAAATGTGATTTCTTAGGATTAAGAGACAAACCAAACTTTCTTCATTTTTTGAAGGTCTTCTTGAGGTGTAGCAGGTGTTATGCATCCGAGTTAGAAAAAAACTTCAAATCATCAAGATAAATAACAACGAGTTTTTCTTTCTCACCGACGAATGAGATGTGCATCGCTCTCTGGAAATTATCCCCTGCATTCATCAAACCAAATGGCATTTTATCGTACATGAAATTTCTCCACAGAGTGGTAAGCACAGTCTTTTATTTGTCATCTTCATGGACAAAAATTTGATTGTATCCGAAAAAACCATCAATCATGGACATTTTGTTAGCTCCAACTACGTTTTATATAACATGATCCATTTTTGGTAGTGGGTAGTTGTCTTTAAGGGATGGCCGATTTAAGTTTCTGAAATCTACACTGAGCCTTATTTCGCCATTTTTCTTTCTGATGGGTACCAAATTTGCTACCCATTCAAAATATCTGAGTGGAATGATAATCTTCGCATCAAGAAGCTTCTTCACTTTCCTTTCTATCACTGGCAGTAGAATATGATTTATTTGTATGAGTTTCTTATTTAAAGGTTTGATGCCATGTTTCAAAGGAATCTTTTGTTCAATGACAGAGGTATCGTAAGTTTTTAGATCATCATAGGACCACAAAAAAAGTCTATATATTTCCTAAGAAACTTGGCGTACTTATTCTTCATTTGGGCTGGAAGGTATTTATATATCTTGACCAGTTTAGGATTTTCCACAATTCCTATATTACAGTATACAACCTCTTCGGGTTGATGTCATAAGGTATATTTTAAAGGTATGTCATCATGGTCAAATAATCTCTCTAAGGGGATCAGACCTCTAGGGATATGATTTTTCTTAAGCATGAGAATGCGGTGATTTGTAATCTTATCCTAGAACTTTTCAGGGTATTCACCTTCCTGCACGACCCAGATAGTATCGTTATGGTTTTCCTGATCTATTTGAGTCTCAGAGAACTCGTCGACCATTTCAAGGAACTGTTTAATTTGTTTGTCATCTTCAAAGACTTGCCAGTGCTTAAAATTGCTCGGGATCGAAGGTTTGTGTCTCATTTCAATATGATATTTGACTTTCAGGACAATAGGTGGTACAAAGGTCGTTGCATCTTTGGCTAAAGAGTTTGCTTGTTGATTCTCTATTCTGGGAATAGAGTGAATATTAAATGATGAGAAGACATTCTCTATCATATCCCAGGAACAATTTTTTTATGACCACAGCCTTGGATGATTAGATTGATATTGTTTCTTTATTTGTTTCAAAATAAGCTCTTCATCACCATAAACTATTAGATGTTCAATTTTTAACTTTCTGGCAGCCTCTAATCCTAAGACTAGAGCTTCATACTCAGAGACATTATTTGTATAATTAATATCCCACTGTAATATATATGAAAAGGCGATAACATACTCATCTCCTTGTAAATGTGTTGAACCTACACAAAATAGATCTAGCTAAACAATAATACACACATTTGTAGAGAGAATTGGAGAAGAAGAAGAAAGAGAGAAAGAATGGAAAGAATTCTCATTAACCATTATGAATAATGAATAATTTACACATGATATACTCAGTATAACTCAATGAGTT
>SNQJ01S0067307.1:23348-43188 GCA_010110895.2 Picea sitchensis | reverse complement strand
TGATGATTAAACCCAAAGACAATGTTGAAAAAGAAGTTTTCCAAGGTTGTGATGCAAAGTTGAAATCTGATTTATATGAGTTTGTTAACCAATATGATGAGATGTTTCAAGAACCAAAGGGATTGCCTCCAAGAAGGGGTATCCAACATCAAATACAATTGAAGCAAGACTTCCCTCTTCTGAACATTGGTATGTACAAGATGTCAGTCATGGAGAGTGATGAAATTAAAAAACAAATCCAAGAGTTTCTTGACAAAGGGGTCATCATGCCAAGCACATCGCCATGTGGATCTCCAATTGTTTTAGTGCCAAAGAAAGATGGTACATGGCGCATGTGTGTAGATTTTAGGGCCTTGAAGAAGATTACGGTAAAGAATCGATATCCTCTTCCTAGAATTGATGATTTTCTTGATCAATTGAAAGATGCTAAGTATTTTACTAAGTTGGATTTGAGAAGTGGATCTCATCAAATTAGGATTGCTGAAGGAGACACATGGAAGACAACTTTCAAAACAAAGAAAGGTTTGTTTGAGTGGATGGTAATGCCATTTGGACTTTGCAATGCTCCTACTACTTTCATGAGAGTCATGAATGATGTATTGAGGCCTTTTCTTGATGATTGTGTTATTGTCTACTTGGATGACATTTTGATTTTTATCAAATCTCATGAAGAGTATGTTGTGCATGTAAAGAAAGTTTTAGATGTCTTGAGAAAATAAAAGTTGTGTTTGAAGATGTCTAAATGTGAGTTTGGAAAGACCTCACTTGTTTACTTGGTGCATATTGTTGGTGGAGGAGAGTTGAAAATTGATCCCTCCAAGGTCAAAGTCATATTGGAGTGGTCCAAGCCCAACAATGTGACATAGGTAAGAAGTTTTTTGGGAGCAGCCCAATATTGGAGAAAGTTTATTGCTAACTTTTCTTCAATTGCAGCTCCATTACATGCAGTGACAAGCATCAAGCAAGTTTTCCAATGGGGAGGTAAGAAACAAAAGGCTTTTGACACTTTGAAGGAGAAAACCAATTCAGCCTCAGTTCTTGCACTTCCAAATTTGAGACAACCTTTTGAAATCCAAACTGATGCAAGCAATTATGCAATGGGAGTAGTCTTGTTACAACATGGTAAGCCCATTTTTTTTGATTCTGAAACTTTTAATGGTGTTGTGATTAACCATCCTACTTATGATAAGGAGTTGTATGCATTGGTGCAAAGTGTGAAAAAAATGGAAACATTATTTGTTGGGAAAAGAAACTATCATTCACATAGATCGTCAACCATTGCAATACTTACAATCACAAACAAAGCTACACCAAGCAAGGCACTTCAGATGGATGGGCTTTCTACAACAATTCCACTTGGTTATAAGGTATAAGAAGGACATTTATAACAAATTTGTTGATATGCTTTCTAGGCCTATTATTAGTGCTTCAATTATTATTAAGCATAATCCTATCATGCATGAGAGATATGTTGAATAATATGCTTTAGATGTTGATTTTAAAGAAGTATATGCAACTTTGTGTCATTCTAACCATGTTGAGGAATTGGATTACCATGTGCATGATAATATTTTGTATCATATTGGCAAGCTATGTATTTCACAGGGTGAAAGAATCAACATTATAAGAGAAGCTCATTCTTCTCTTATTGCTGGTCACTTTGGTGTAGGCAAAACGGTGGCTAATTTGCAAAGGTATTGCTATTGGCCTAAAATGAATGAAAGTGTTTCAAGATATGTAAGAGGATGTTCATTATGTGCTACAAGCAAGCCTAGCAATAGAAAGTTGGGTTTGTATACTCCACTTCTGGTTCCTTCTCGTCCTTGGGAAAGCATTTCCATGGATTTTGTAGGAGGTTTACCTATGTCTAAAAAAAATCATGATTATCTTTATGTTGTGGTTGATTGTTTCAGAAAAATGTGTATTTTCATGCCTTGTAAGAAGCAAGTTATAGCTGAGCAAATAACACAAATGTTCTTTCAACATGTTTGGGTACATTTTGGGTTGCCTAAATCCATTATTTTTGATCGAGATTCTCGATTTATTGGGAACTTTTGGTCAATTTTATGGGCACTCATGGCCACCAAACTGAAAAAGAGCACATATTTTCATCCACAAACCGATGGGAAAACATAAGTGGTTAATATAATAGTGGTGCATCTTCTTCATGGTTATTGCAGCAAGCATCCTAAACTGTGGGATGAGCATTTACACTACATTCAACATGCTTACAACCGGGCTAAGCACTCTTCAACTCAAACATTGCCATTTGAAGCATGTTTTGGCTATTTTCCCAAATCTCCTTTAGATTTTATCTTTGGGAAATATATTGCTATTGATGGTCAATATGATATTGATAGGGTAGAAAAGTTCATTGAACAAATTCATTCGATACATCAAACGGTGCAAGAACAGTTGGAAAGGAGTCAATCCAAGTACAAGACAAGACATGATAAGAATCGTGTTGATCGCAGTTTCCAAGTGGGAGATGAAGTTTGGATTTACATTAGCAAAGAGAGGCTTAAAGGAGAAGGTAAAAAACTGAAACAAATTAGATATGGACCTTTCAAGATTCTTTAAAAGATTGGTAACAATGCCTTCTGTTTGGATTTGCCTCCTTATATGCAAATGTATGCAGTTGTCAATGTTGAGAATTTGAAATTGTATAATCCTCCTTTGATTGATGATCAAGGAGAGCATGTTCAGATTCCTTCTGTAGATGATTTCTCGCCAGAATATCTTACAGAACTGCATGAAGACACAATCCTTGACAGGAGGATGAGAACTTCAAAACGGGGAAATGTGGAATATCTTCAAATTGGTCTTAAAAACACAAATCCAAGCAAGGCTAAGTGGATTGAGGTTGAAAAGGTGAGGGAACTGTACCCTCATCTTCAGATAGACTGAAAGTAGTCTTTTGGAGGTCCAAAAGCTTCCCAATGGGGAGGAGTGATCCAGGGGATCAAATTTTCCTCAAAATTCAAAGTGCTCAAAATCACTTCAAATAAAAAAGAGACGTAGGTGTCGTCCTCACGAACCCAACTCACTTTGAACGGGTTCAAACAGACACTATATGAGTGAGATATCACGTTCTGTTCGATTTTCCAAACAGGCAAAAAAAATGTTGACTGTACAGTCCGTACAACTGACGTGGCAGGGGCCATACGCTGATGTGGCATGGATGATGTGGCAGGTGACATGTCAGTTGATTTCGTAGGTGCTTAGTTGGTAATAACATGGTAGATACGTGGGTGAATTAGTTGTTGACATGTGGCATGGTTTTTCTTGGCAAATTATGAGGTGACACGTGGCCCAGACATGGGCTGCCACGTGGCACCCTCTTTGTGGCATATCAAAATATTATTGTGGAGTCTGTGGGGGTCAAACCCCGAAGCTCCACCATAGTCCAAATATTTGGCAAGGGCCGCCCAACCGGCATGCCATGTAAGTGTTTCTTAACACTATAGTATTTGCATATTATTTAAATTTGTTGTAATGTATGTTTGGAGTGGGAGTTCGGGCTGGGGCTTAGCCCCAACCCCCGACCATATACACCAAACCATAGGACCACGTATATGCACTTTCGTGCGGGTTTTTTTTAAATCAAATAGATAACCCCATACACCACCACTTGTCACACCCAAAATGAAGTTGCTAACGGTGCCCCTTTTTGCACTGGGACATGGCCATATGGCCCCCCATGCGCCCAACACCTATGACTTTGGGGGCCCAAGATCCACAAACGATGCGAAATTTTGGCACCAATCACGGGAATGCACGCAGGTGTTGGGTTTAGGCACGAGAAACGCCTAGAAGCCAAGTTAGACACATAGAGGTGCATTTTGGCGAACCAGAGACAACAGGCTTGAAAGGGAAAACTTTCAGGAAGCACATCTTCTTCATTTTTTGGCTAAACCAGGTGCCGAAAAATCCCAGCTAGGGGTATTTGGATGTTCTGGAGAAATTGGAGCAATCTATTTGGCATTTTGAGCACTTTAAAGAACTGATTTTAGCACTTTTAGCAAATAATATAAAAGATCAATTGGAAGCTAGACCAGGAGATGTAGCCCAAGAGAGGGGTGAACTCCTTTATCATTTGTTGTGTTATGTGTTTATTGTTCACTATTACTTGATGGTTATTATCTACATCTTGAATGTGAAAGTTTCTCTAACTTATGTGTTTGCAAATTGACCCTTTTGCCTAAGCACACTTAATTTAAAACTTGCAAATATTTCAAAGATACAAGCCTTTTCATTTTCAGATCATTCAGTCACTTCGAACTCTAAATCCCCAACCTTAGTTTTCTTACCATCAAAATGAAATGAAAACTGTCTTGCTACCTCTAGATGGCCTCTCTGCATGTTCTGACAGAAGAAGAGGCACCCTACTCTTTGAAAGGCCTCTCTTGCCATGGGTTCTGTGTTGAAAAGAAGCATGTCCATTGGTTTTTTCCTAACTATCTTTCCTCCTTTATGTTCCTTCTTCGATTTAGGGTTCTCCATGACTCACAATGAGGGCTTTGTAATGGTTTAGTAATGCTCAGGAGAATTTGAATGGGGTTTCAAGTATGCAAGGCTGATCCTATACAAGTAAGACGTTTAATTTTGATATGAAAGGAGGCAGGGGAAGCAACGAGAGGTTAAGCAACGCCTCTAGGTAGCGCAACACATATGCAGAGGATAGACTAGTTTAAAGCCTGCAACTTCAAGGGCTATGATAGACAAGAGAAATTTGACTCACATATGGGCCATGAGGTTGACAGGTCTGAAAAGAGAGGAGATGAGGATATCATACAAAGATGAATTTTTTTACTGTCATGCAAACTCAACAAAACAAAACCCGATCACAAATTTCCTATGAGGATTAACACGCAGAGGATGTAACATTGGATACCTGCATAGTAGACACCTGTTGAGATCTTCAACGCAATCATAAGATAAAAATGAGGAAACTTTGACCTTGGAATCTCACACAGTAGTAATATTTGGTTGACATGTGGTTTCCTGATCAGAGATGGTGAATTCATGCAGTGCGACACTGTTGTATTTTCAAAATTAGAAACCATTATCTAGGAACATGAATGCAAGATCTTTTGAAGGCTCTTTAACCGACTTCTGGGGCTGAAAAAAAGGGATATGGTATCGGTCATGGAAATCATGACTTGGGATGGAGGTATGATAAACGTGACGGGCGCTACGAAACTACCTAATGAGTAGGCAATGCTTCCATTTCAAAAATATGATTAGATAGGTGAGCGAGGACAATGAGGCATGCTTGTGAGGTCATGAGTGAGGAGAGAGTTTTGTCACATCATCTTGATCATGGGAGGTATCGACCTAGGGGAAAATCATGGAAGAGACCAAAAAGAAAAGAAAAAATCGTGAGCTAAAAGGGGTCAAAGATAAAAAATCAAATTCACGATCACAACATGAGATATGACTCAAAATTTTAGTCATCCAAGGTGTCCTATCAAACATAACTTTAAAGGGATGAAATAACTAGTTTTTATTTAAAAAATTAAAACCTAAGGCTTTTAAAAAAGATAAAAACAAAGTAAAAGACCCAAGGAAATTTAGTGTGATAACATTGGCTCCACAAGGGATGGCATGCCACCTGCGGGCTTCCAAGAATGAGTAGATTCGGTGCCTTATCCTAGGGTTATGGGGTCAGTTATTGAAACAAAAATAGAAAGGAAATGATATTTACAATGACATGAAGAGCCACTTAAGGCTCAAGCAAAGTACTTTTTCAGAAAACTCCCATTTGACAGGGCCACCAAAAACCTCTTCATCGTCCATATTCTACAACTTGAAAGTGTTATTCGAGAATACCTCCGAGCTTTTGAAAGGGCCGACCCATAAAGCTTCAAATTTATAATTATTTTCTTTATCTTGTCTCGGTGCATCCCACTTGAGCACCAGATCGCCTAGTTGAAAATCCTCTTTGTTCACCTTCTTATCGAATGCATGCTTGATCTTCAATTGATGGTCATATGCCTTATCTACAAGTTGTTCCCAAGTCCGCTACACCTCAACTAACTGTTGAATCCTCCTGATCATATGATCTGGCTCCCCTTGATAATCCTGGAAGAATTTTACCATAGGTAATGCAAGTTGAGAAGGAAAAATTGCCTCAACTCCATATACCAGATGGAAAGGGGAAAGTCCAAAGGATCGTTTCAGTGTCATTCTGTCAGCCTATAGAGAAAATTTTATTCTCGAATACCATGCCTTTTTGTTATCCTCTAACAACTTTTTAATAATATTTATAATGCTTTTGTTCGAGGATTATGCAAGCCTGTTTTTCTGCAGATAGTAAGGGGTGGAATGAATAAAAGTGATCCAAAATTGTTCACAGAACTGAATTAATGGTTCATCCTTGAATGATGTAGCAATATCAGTGATGATTCTATCAGGACACCCAAACCTTGCTATGATTTCTTCCAGGAAACTGATGATCACTTTATGCGAAGCGTTCCTTGTTGGAATAACTTTGATCCATTTAGTAAAGTAATCAGTACCAGTCAAGATCCATCTATGTTGACCACTGAAAGAGAGATGGATTTCCCCGATAAAATCCAGGCTTCTTGGGGATCTAGGCATCTCAAAATCACTCCTAATGGATCCTTCCAATACAAAATTTTATCAACAAAGCAGTACTTTAATGATTTTAGTTTTAAGGCCCTCACCTTGTTTCTTTCCATACCACTCAGGGGCTGTAAATTTTGTAGAAAAAATATAATGTCCTTGTACCAACTGCAATCTTCCAATGTAGAAATGAATTGAGGGCCTTTATTATTCATCCCATCCTACTGATTTTCTGAACATGAGTAAATGAAATTCACCCCCAGTGCTGAGAAATTTGATTCAACCAAGAGCTTGGCCAAACCCTGGCCTTTAACTAATTTTCTGGGCCTAATCTCCAAATCAAATTCAAGTAGTTTAGCAATCCACTTGCTGTGTTTTTCATCAATATCGATATGAATAAGAATTTCTTTTACAACAGTTGATGGAACATAAGTAATAAATCTTGAGTGCATCACATAAACTTTGAAAGACTTAAGATATTTAACCAGTGCATAGGCTTTCTTGTCCATAATGTCATACTTTATTTTTGCATCTCTTAATGCCCTACTGAAAAAGGCAATGGGCTATTCTAAGCCTTCAACATTCTTTTGCAATAGGATTGCTGCTACTGTATCAAAAGAGGCAAAAGAGAAAATAAGAAAGTCCTTGGAGTAGTCAGGGTTGAAAAGAATCGAGGCTTCTATCAAAGATTTCTTTATTTGATCAAAAGAATTGCAGGCCTCAACAATCCATTTGATTTCACTATCCTTCCTTAGCATGACTGTGATATACTTAACTAAGTTAACAAAATTTGACACAAATCTTCTCAAAAAGTTGATTTTTCCCAGAAAATATTGTACCTCTTTTTTAGATATAGGGAGTGACAAAGTTTTTATAGCCTCAACCCTGCTGGAATCAATCCTTACTCCTTCATCTGACACGATATGCCCCAATAATTTTCCTTCTTTCATGGAAAACAATGATTTTTTCGGATTCAAAGAGAGGCCAAATTTTTTGCATTTCAAGAAAACCTTTCTTAGATGATCAAAGTGTTCCTTATCAGAATGAGAATACACACTTATGTTTTCCAAATAGATAACACCAAACTTATCATTTTCTCCAATAAATTCTATGTCCATAGCTCACTGAAAAGTTTCCCCTGCATTCATCAAACCAAAGGGCATCTTGGCGTACATAAATGTCCCCCAGGGAGTGGTGAAGGTAGTCTTCTCCCTGTCTTCTGGAAAAACAGATACCTGGTTGTATCCAGAGAATGCATCAACCATATGCATCCTAGTTTCTCCTGTCACCTTCTGTAATATGTTCTCCATATTGGGTAAAGGATAATTATCCTTTTTTGAGCTTCTGTTCAAATTTCAGAAATTGACACAAAGTCTGATTTCCCCATTCTTTTTTCTTGCTGGGACCAAATTGGCTACGCATTCAGAATACCTCAAAGGAATGATAATTTTTTCATCTAAAACCTTCTTAAATTTTTTCTCCATGACAGGAATCAACATAGGATTGATTTGCCTCAACTTTTTCCTGAAAGGTTTGGTGTTTTCTTTTAATGGGATCTTGTGCTCTATTATGCTTATGTCATAAGTTATGAGATCTTCATAAGTCGAAGCAAATACATCAACAAATTCTTTCAATAAATTTGTGTATTCTTCCCTCTTCTTTTCTGATAGGCTGCTTGATAGTTTGACGTATTTTGGATCCTTTACAGTGCCCACATTGCACTCAGTGATATCAACATCATCAGTGGATACCTTCCCTTTCAATGCCACATCATTCCCATCAAATAATATTTCTAAAGGAACTAGTCCCTTTGGTATATGATTTCTAGGCAGCTGCACAATATGATGATTATAAATTTTATTGAGGAAAACATCAGCATGAGGAGTGATTTTTGGATCATGATCCTGATCAATGTGCAATGCATAAAATTCATCAACAGTCTCAAGAATTTTTTTAAGTTCTAAATCATCTTCGAACACCTTCCAATATTTTACATTGTCTAGTATAGAAGGCATGTATTTGACTTCTACACCATACTTGATTTTTGGTGGTATGGGAATTCTGAAGTTGCTTGCTGATACAACCAAAGAATCATCCACAATATTCTCTTCTCTGGGAATCAATGATATATTAAAAGCAGAGAAAAAACTGTCCACTCAATCACATACTTCATTTGTGTAAGATCTAAGCCTGGGATGATTTGTTTGATAAAGAATTTTAATCTGATGGACTATCAATTCAGCATCCCCAAATACTAACAACTCCTCTATCCCAATGTCTTTTGCTGCCCTCAAACCCAAGAAAAGAGTCTCATACTCTGCCACATTATTAGTAGTCTTAAATTCTAGTTTATATGACAAAGATATAGTTTCTTGAGTTGGTGAGAGAAAGATCACCCTAGCACAAGCACCTTCCTTGGAATAGGCTCCATCAAAGAACATCTTCCAGACATAAGTAGTTAGAGGAGGCTCTTCAGAAAAATTGATGGAATTTTTTCTGATTTCTAAAGGGGCTTTCGGGGCATCGGTGAGCTGAAAAATACTAGATCCAAGATCTATATCAAAAGAAAAAATAGGGTGATTGTTGGGGTTTACTTCATCACTAATGATGTAAGACAATTGGGCTTCCTTTTAAAGTCTTCTATGCTCTCCCCCAAAAATAGGAATAGTAGCATAAGAGAGATCCATCTGCAAGGTCCCCCCAAGTCTTTTTATCTAGGATCTTGATAAGAGAATACCAAACTTGGGGGGGACATCAACAACTGCGATATCCATAAGTATACTCTTCATGGGCAGCTGAAATAAGGTGACCACCATATCCTTAATGACTCCAAGACATTTGAAATTTTTGGAGTCAAAAGAATATAAATCATGATAGGTCTTTGTGACTTCTAATCCAAGTTCATCCATAACATATTTTGGCATAAGATTGTGGGATGCCCCTGAATCCATGAGACAAATGTGTAGCACTTTATCATGTATATTCAGTGAAGTATAAAAAGGTGGGGATGAGTCATCTCTGTCTTCTATCAAATGATCTAAAATCACTGTTGGTTTTTCATCTTGCAGATTTATGGAATCAGTGGCATCTGGAGATGATTCTGGCTGTAACATTTTGGATAAATATTTTCTAAAATCCTCATTTTTTATCAATTCCAAAAAAGGTACAGGGATCTTTATTTTCTGGATCTCATTCTCAAAACTGAAGGAAGGGGAAGGCTTTAAGATCTCTTTAGTTTCAGGAGGATCTCTGATAAGAACTTGTCGGTTTTGAGAGTCTTTTTCCTTGTTTCTCACTATCACAGCCTTGGCAGGATATTCTTTTTGAACAGGATGATTAGGGGCTTTAGTTTTTGTTGCACTCTTCTTAGATCTCAAATTATATCTACCATGATTCTCCCTTGCTTTCTCCCCCTTTCTTAACTCATTGATTTGAATATCCATTAAATATTTTTCATAAGAGGATTGAGTCAAGTGTGGGGATGGGGAAGTATCACCTAAACAGTGAATCTCATGATCATCTTCAACCTCCTCTTCTTCTTCCTCTACCACTAAATTATTTTGCAAAGGAGATTGTATCCTTTGATCATCTCTCTCTCTGTTTCTGGGAAGGATTTGGGGAGCATTGTTGGGTCTCCTAAAATTACCTTTGTTTTCAGTGTTTTGAGAATTTCTATATGGTTGTCTTCCTCCTAATTTTAATTTCTCAATTTCGATGGAAAGAGATTTTACTAATTTGGTGAGCTCATCTACTTGAGAATGGACAAAAGAGGAATTATAAGTTGAAGCTTCAGCTTTATTTTTTCTTCTATCCCTATCAAATTTTCCCTTGATTTTATCTGATGCCACTATGTTGGATTCTACCTCTAAGGGAGCATCTTGCATATGAACCAAAGAAGGTGACCTTGTTTCTCTGAAAAGGAGGCAGAATTCAGAATCAAAGGCACCAGAATAAGTGATTTTTGCCATGGTTTCATTGAGTTTGATCTTATTAGGGATTTTCTTTTACATTTTGTTAAATCTTTTAGAAAAGTCAGAGACAGACTCTCCTTCTTTCCTTTTCAAAGATCCAAATTCATTGATCTAGTACAAAAAATCCTTTTTGTCACCCCAATGCCTCAAGAAGGCTTCATCCAATGCCTAAATACTAGTAATGGATCTAAGGGCCATACCCCTAAACCACTTCCTAGCCTCACCAAAAAATATTTGGACGAAAACCCTCATCCAAACATCTTCATTTTCAATATTTTGGTTATATGCATAGCTATAGAAAGAAGAAAGATGTTCCTCAATTGTTACATCTTCTTCTCCCGTAAACTTAGGCATGTATTTCAAATAATATCTAGGGGGGAGAGCATTTAGTGTCTGAGGTAAAAGTAGAGGAGCATATCTTGCAGCCACTATGACATCCATCCTATTAGCAGGGGGTTAACAACTGCCATTTGATTTTGGATTCTTGGTGAACAAGAAGGAGAAGGAGACTTGACAGTATGTATAGTAGGAAAGGAAGGAACAAATGAAGGGGGGGCTTCAGTTTTCATAGTAGGAAGTTGAGTTTTTGAAGAGGATGGTAAGGTGTGGGAGGGAGATGAAGTTCCTACTTCTTTGGCAGCAAAAGTTTTAATAGAAAGAGGTGTAGCAAAACCTAAAGTAGGGAAATCTTCAAAACTATCAAGACTGAAACACTTCTCAATATCAGGGGAATAAAATATATCAGTGTTTTCCTCTTTCAATTCAGTCTCAAAGGAAGAGTATTCAACATGAAACTCTTCCAAATCAATATTTTTAGATACTTCAGCAGAAGATAAAGGAAGCTCACTTGACAAACAGCTGGAGTATCAAGAGTGGAATCATGAAACTGACCAGAAGCACTTGTACCAGCAGCAAAAAAATGTTTTTGGGAAGCTTTTACCTTCTTGATTATCTTCTCTGGGTCAGCCTCAAGTGGTACCAAAGGTAGTTGTGGATTTGATCTCATATGTTTGCCTTTAGGTGCCAGAGCTGAAACAATGGAGTCGCCAGGTGCAGTCTACAATCTTCGAAGCACTGAGTTCTAATGCACCTTTTAGAACTAGCATACTATGTCATTTTAATCCCAGGGAAAAGTCTTCAAATATTTCCCTAGCAACGATGCCAATAATGTTAGCACTAGGAGTCACCTTCAGATTGCATGGAAGGCAAGACCAGTACCCATCAAGTTATATGTGAATGATAGAGTGTTTTAACGGGTCAAATGGAAAAGGACTCAAATGGTAATGTTCTAACTCAGACAACAGGGCTAGCATGCACCAAAAATTAAGGTCTTGGCTAAATTCTACCAGTAGTTTGGGAGTAAGTATGAATATAGGGAAGACTTGAGTGAGAGGAGTGTAGGGACTATTGCAAACATCAAGTCTACAAAAGTCTAAGGAAGAAAGTTTCAAATAACAAGATCTTCTTGACATCAAAAACTAAGAAAGATAAATAAACATCATGATAATATAATGATCAAACATCCACCATCACATCACCACAATAATTCATGTGAATCCTTCAAAGCATGAATATTTAGCAACTGAAGAAAATAGACTGGAAAGGAAGCTGATTTCTATTAGCCAAAAAGTCTTAAGTCCAGTACATCACTAGATCATAGTCACTTCAACAAAATATTACAAAATAAAGGGATCCTTTCTCAACCATCTGAACCTACTAAAGAAATTGATCTATCTATTTATAACAAAAAAGTGAGGCAACAGTTGGAGGTACGAGATGTCCTATTTCCCTTGAAAATATCTAAACATTTATTTGTTCTAACAACTAGGATAACAACCTATGCTACAAAATGGGGAAATGTTGGTGACTAATCCAATCATCCTTCTAACTTATTTGATCCTCTTTTGTTTCTCAGCTCCTGTTTTTCCATGTGTCCCCTTGGATATTGTAGTTGTCTTCAAAATGCTAGCTGCTACTTCTGTAACTTTCTCCATTATCAACTTATCAAAAATGTTGTTGGCCTAGTCCTCCTAGATTCCTGGTGTCTGCTGGAAATTCTCTTGGGTAGAAACTCTGGGTAGCGCATAGTAAAACAAAATAAGGAGAGAAGGAAACACTTGTAGGTAGCGACATGGTGTTGCATATATGCGCCAACATTGGTGCTCTGTTGAAATATTAGGTAGCGCTTGTGTAAAATATTCGGTAGCGCCATTAGGTAGCACCCCTATGTGTTTCTCTTGTGTGTAAAAATGGTCCCTGTCAAATATTACGTAGGGCCTGTGGGTAGCGCCACTATGTCACACCCTTATGCTGATTCTGTTCTCTATGGAATATTTTGCAACGCCTTTACGTAGCGTCACTTACGCTACGTCTGCATACAAGTTTGGGTAGCATTGCCAAAATGCAACGCCTTTAAATATTGAATATGTACAGAGCAGTTTGTGTCCTTTCATGATGAAAAAACCATTTTACTTAGGTGCCTTGACCATACCATAAGTAATGCCTTTTACCACTGGGTGAAGCTATCACTTAGCAAACTCAAAATCCATATAGCTAAACACCTAGAAGCCTATATAGATGGCACAAATAGTAAGTGCATATCAATTAAATTTCCCAAAAAGAAACAATTCTAAAAAATGGGGCTTACCATTACTAGCTATTTTGTCATTTTAACACTTAGCCTCACACTCTTTCTGGTATAAAGAGGATTTTCAATTGGCACAAAAGACTTCTTTTTCCTAGCATTGACCGGTTTCTTCTGTGTATCTGTGCTCTCCTTAGTTGTTGGTTTATCATCCTCAATGGAAGCTTCAACCAACACCTATAAATTCCTTTGGAATACCTCATCTCGAGAGTGTTTTAGCTCTATCTTTCACTTCCTGTTCTGATACTGAAAGCCCCTATTCTGTCTATAAAGATTATTCAGTTGTTTATGGAGAGGGAGAGACTTTGTCGCTGTAAACCTTGGCAAGTCAAGGGTATTATTGTAGCCAACCATGATCTCTTCCATCTAAGCCAAGTGGACCTTGTCTTTTTCTTTAATATGAGCTATTTATTTCCTTGCTTCTCTGAGTTGCTTGATAAGTATTTTGTAGGTCTGACTATCAGGAGGGATAGTGTCATGATCAGTCTTAATAGGCTTTTCCTCAGACTCTTCTTCCTCCTGCATGGGAAGTGTTTTTTCCACCTCATTAGGTTTCTCAGTGGCATTACTTTTACCCTTCTTTCTCTTCACAGTGGTTTCTTCACTTCTTCTGACATGCTCCTTGAAGTGTTTCACCGAGGTTTCCTTCTTTCTCTCCAGAGGTCTTTTAGTACCTTTACCTTTCTATACAAGGGATTCTTGTTTTCTTTTGACAGGCTTCTCAATTCCTTTCTCAGAGGTCTTATCTCTCTTCTCCAAATGTCCTTTAGCACCTTTCCCCTTATTATTTTGAATAGGGATCTCTGGTAAGGACTTCTCTCTATAATCATCCTTAGGAGAAAAGGAAAACATAAGCTTCTTCCCTCTCTTAGATGTAACTTTGGTAGAAGAAGGCACCTCTTCCAACCTTGGTGGAGGAGGTGGTGAAAAATCCCTGTGTGGAGAAGGACAGACTTCCTCCTCAGCTTCAGTGAACTGCTTGTTTCCTTCTAACACTTGAACATGGGCTCTACCCTTTCTCTTCCTACTAGTCCCTGCTTTGGTAGCACTGGTAGGTGATAAAGAACTTGCCCTTTGTGATTGAGGAGTGGGTTCTATATCCAAATTAAAATTATAGGTAACCACAAAGTGCTCCCATGAAATATCTTTCTTTCCCAATTCATCAGATACTAGCATTCTGATTAATCTAGAGTGGAAAAGGCTAGAATCCACATCTTTAGATTTGGCTTGTATCTTGTCTAACATCTTACCTATACTCCTCAACAAGTAATAAGGAATATTCATCTCAAACTTACCAGTAAAATGTAGCAACAATCTTATATGGTACTGGTATAATGTGTTGAATCTCCCTTCACAAGAAAAATATCTATGTATGATCTTTAGTAGTCTGTCAAATTGTTCAATCAATTGTCTCCTTGGCATACTTTTGGATAGGTCACTGGATGGATATTCAGGTTTAAAAAGATATTTTTCTTAACCTGAACTCAAATACATGGCTTTGAACCACCTTTCACCCATAATGGGTATCCCTATTGCGGTTGAGATGTAGGCTTGAGTCACTTCGAGCTCTAAATCCCCAACCTTAGTTTTCTTACCATCAAACTTCAATGCAAACTGTCTTGCTACCTCTGGATGGCCTCTCTACATGTTCTGAAATAAGAAGAGGCACCCTACTCTTTGAGATGCCTCTCTTTCCATGGGTTTTGTGTTGAAAAGAAGCATGTCTATTGGTTTTGTCCTAACTATCTTGCCTCCTTTATGTGCCTTCTTCGATTTAGGGGTCTCCATGACTCAGACTAAGGGCTTTGTAATGGTTTGGTAATGCTCAGGAGTCTTTGAATGGTGTTTCAAGTATGCAAGTTTGACCCTATAGAAATAAGTAAGACATTTAATTTCAAGATGAAAGGAGGTAGGGGAAGCAGCGAGAGGTTAAGCAGTGCCTCTGGTAGCGAAACACATACACAGAGGATAGACTAGTCTAAGCCTGCAACTTCAAGGGGTATGATAGAAAAGAGAAATCTGACTCACATATGGGCCATGAGGTTTACAGGTTTGAAAAGAGAGGAGATGAGGCTATCATACAAAGATGATTTTTTTTACTGCGGTGCAAACTCAGCAAAACAAAACTCGATCACAAATTTCCTGTAAGGATTAATATGTAGAGGAGGCAACATTGGATACCTACATAGTAGAAACCTGTTGAGCTCTTCAACGAAATCATAGGATACAAATGATGAAACTTCAACTCTGGAATCTTTCACAGTAGTAATATTTGGTATACATGTGCTCGCCTGATCAGAGATGGTGAATTCAAGTAGTGTGACACTGTTGTATTTTCAAAATTAGAAACCATTATCCAGGAACATGAATGCAAGATATTTTGAAGGCTCTTTAACCAACTTCTGGCACTAAAAACAAGGGATATGGTATCGGTCGTGGAAATCATGAGTTGGGATGGCGGTATGATAAACGTGACGGGTGCTACAAAACTGCCTGATGAGTAAGCAGTGCTTCCAATTCAAAAATATGATTAGATAGGTGAGCGAGGACAATGAGGCATGCTTGTGAGGTCATGAGTAAGGAGAGAGGTGTCTCACATCAGCTTGACCATGGGAGGTATTGGCCTAGGGGAAAATCATGAAAGATACCAAAAAGAAAAGAAAAAACCGTGAGCTAAAAGGGGTCAAGGATCAAAATCAAATTCATGATCACAACATGAGCTATGACTCAAAATTTTAGTCATCCAAGGTGTCCTATCAAACATAACTTTAAAGGGATGAAAAAACTACTTTTTATTTAAAAAATTAAAATCTAAGGCTTTTAAAAAAGATAAAAAGAAACTAAAATACCCAAGGAAATTTAGTGTGATAACATTGGTTCCATAGGGGATGGCATGCCCCCTGCGGGCTGCCAAGAATGAGTAGATTCAGTGCCTTATACTGGGGCTATGGGGTCAGTTATTGAAACAAAAGTAGAAAGGAAATGATATTTACAATTACATGAAGAGCCACTTAAGGCTCAAGCAAAGTAATTTTTCAAAAAACGCCCATTGATAGCGCCACCAAAAACCTCTTCATCCTCCATATTCTACAGCTTGAATGTGTTATTAGAGAATACCTCCAAGATTTGGAAAGGGTCAACCCATAAAGATTCAAATTTACCGTGCTTGCCTTTATCTTGTCTCAGTGCATCCCACTTGAGCACCAAATTGCCCAGTTGAAAATCCTCTTTGTTCACCTTCTTGTCGAATGCCTGCTTGATCTCTAGTTGATGGTCATATTCCTTATCTACAAGCTGTTCCCGAGTCTGCTGCACCTCAACCAACTGTTGAATCCTCCTGATCATATGATCTGGCTCCCCTTGATATTCCTAGAAGAATTTCACCACAGGTAATGCAAGTTGAGAAGGAAAAATTGCCTCAATTCCATATACCAGTTGGAAAGGGGAAAGTCTCAAGGATCTTTTCACTGTCATTCTGTCAACCCATCGAGAAAATACGAGTTTCGAATCCCATGCCTTTTTGTTATCCTCTAACAACTTTTTAATAATCTTTATAATACTTTTTTTCGAGGATTTTTCAAGCTCGTTTCCTTGTGGATAGTAAGGAGTGGAATGAATCAAAGTGATCCCAAACTGTTCACAAAACTAAATTAATGGTTCATCCTTGAATGATGCAACATTATCAGTGATAATTCTGTTAGGACACCCAAACCTTGCTATGATGTCTTCCAGGAAACCAATGATCACTTTATGTGGAGCGTTCCTTGTGGGAATAACTTCAATCCATTTAGTAAAGTAATCAGTAGTAGTCAAGATCCATCTATGTTGACCACTGGAAGCAGGATGGATTTCCCCGATAAAATCTAGGCCCCACTGCTGGAATGGTCCTGAGGATGCCACAGGCTTCAATGGAAAAGACTTAAGATGTTGTTTTCTAGAAAACTTCTGGCATTTAGCATAGGCCTTGACATTAGAACAAACATTCATGAAAAAACTAGGCCAGAAGTACCCAACTCTGAGGATCTTGTATGCCTTGGTTCTCCAATAATGATGCCCCCCACATAAACTATCATGAAAATCAGACATAATCTTTTGGGATTCTTGGGGATCTAGGCATCTCAAAATCACTCCTATTGGATCCTTCCAATATGAAATTTTGTCAACAAAGCAATACTTTATTGATTTGAGTTTTAAGGCCCTTACCTTGTTTCTTTCCATACCACTTAGGGGCTGTGAAATTTGAAAAGAAAATATAATGTCCTTGTACCAGTTGAGGGCCTTTGTTATTCATCCCAGCCTGCTGATTTTTTGAACATGAGTAAATGAAATTCACCCCCAGTGTTGAGAAATTTGATTCAGCCAAGAGCATGGCCAAACCCTAGCCTTTAAATAATTTTGTGGGCCTAATATCCAAATCAAATTCAAGTAGTTTATAAATCCACTTGCTACATTTTCTGTCAATATCAGGCTGAATAAGAATTTCTTTTATAGCAGCTGATGGAACATGAGCAATAACTCTTGAGTGCATCACATAAACTATGAAAGACTTAAGAGATTTAACCAGTGCATAGGCTTGCTTGTCCATAATGTCATACTTTAGTTTTGCATCTCTTAATGCCCTACTGAAAAAGGCAATGGGTTGTTCTAAGCCTTCAACGTTCTTTTGCAATAGGACTGATGCTACTGTATCAAAAGAGAAAAAGAGAAAATAAGAAAGTCCTTGGAGTAGTCGGGGCTGACAAGAACCAGGGCTCCTCTCAAGGATTTATTTATTTGATCAAAAGAATCATGGGCCTCAACATTCCATTTGATTTCACTATCCTTCCTTAGTATGGCTTTTATATACTTAACTAACTCAACAAAATTTGACACAAATCTTCTCAAAAAGTTTATTTTTAGCAGAAACGATTGTACCTCTTTTTTAGATCTAGGGAGTGAAAAAGTTTCTATAGCCTCAACCCTGCTAGAATCAATCCTTACTCCTTCATCTGACACGATATGCCCCAATAATTTTCCTTCTTTCATGGAAAAAAATGATTTTTTCGGATGCAAAGAGAGGCCAAATTTTCTGCATTACAAGAAAACCTTTCTTATATGATCACAGTGTTCTTTATCAGACTGAGAATACACAGTTATTTCATCCAAATAGATAACAACAAACTTATCTTTTTCTCCAATAAATGCTATTTCCATAGCTCGCTGAAAATTTGCCCCTGCGTTCATCAAACCAAAGGGCATCTTGGCGTACATAAATGTCCCCAAGGGAGTGGTGAAGGTCGTCTTCTCCCTATCTTCTGGGAAAAAAGATACCTAATTGTATCCAGAGAATCCATCAACCATAGACATCCTAGCTTCTCCTACCACCTTCTGTAATATGTGCTCCATATTGGGTAAAGGATAATTATCCTTTGTTGAGCTTCTGTTCAAATTTTGGAAACCGACAAAAAGTCCGATTTCCCCATTCTTTTTTCTTACTAGGACCAAATTGGCTACCCATTCGGAATACCTCAAAGGAATGATAATTTTTCCATCTAAAATCTTCTTAACTTCTTTATCCATGACAGGCAACAACATAGGATTGATTTGCCTCAACTTTTGCCCGAAAGGTTTGGTGTTTTCTTTTAATGGGATCTTGTGCTCTATTATGCTTGTGCCATAAGTTCTGAGATATTCATAAGTCCAAGAAAATACATCTGTAAATTATTTCAACAACTTAGTGTGTTCTTCCCTCTGCTTTTCTGATAGGCTGCTTGAAAGTTTGACATATTTTGGATCCTTTTCAGTGCCCACATTGCACTCAGTGATATCAACATCATCAATGGATACCTTCCCTTTCAATGCCGCATCATTCCCATCAAATAATCTTTCCAAACAAACTAGTCCCTTTGGTATATGATTGCTAGGCAGCTTCACAATATGATGATTAGCAATTTTATTGAGGAAGACATCAACATGAGGAGTGATTTCTAGATCATGATCCTGATCAATGTGAAATGCAGAAAATTCATCAGTAGTCTCAAGAAATTTTTTAAGTTCTAAATCATCTTCGAACACCTTCCGATATTTTACATTGTTTGGTATAGAAGGCCTATATTTGACTTCTACATCATACTTGATTTTTGGTGGTATGGGAATTCTGAATTTGCTTACTGATACAAACAAAGAATCAGCCACAACATTCTCTTCTCTAGGAATGAATGATATATTAAAAGAAGAGAAAAAACTGTCCACTAAATCCCATACTTCATTTCTGTAAGATCTAAGCTTAGGATGATTTTTTTGATAAATATTTTTAATCTGATGGACTATCAATTCAGCATCCCCAAATACTAATAGCTCCTCTATCCCCATGTCTTTTGTTGCCCTCAAACCCAAGACAAGAGCCTCATACTCTACCACATTATTAGTAGTCTCAAATTCTAGTTTATATGGCAAAGATATAGTTTCTTGAGTTGTTGAGACAAACATCACCCCAACATCAACACCTTCCTTGGAAGAGGCTCCATCAAAGTGTTGGAAGTTTGGTTGTTGTCATTGATGTCAACCCTAGTCATGGGTTTTGGACCGCAAGATTGATAAAGGTATTTGGAAATGAAGGACAATGCACATGCATATACAACACCCATGAATGGATAGT
>SNQJ01S0067307.1:11510-23298 GCA_010110895.2 Picea sitchensis | reverse complement strand
ACTCAAGAAGATTGGTTGCAACTGCAACAAGAAAACCAAAAAACATATACATCCTAGACATGAAGAAGAGAGAGAAGGCAGAAGCCACACAAAAGGATTCCCAGGAAGAAAAAGTCCCAAAGACCAAAAATAAGGATGAAGTAGTATTGAGTGCCACATGTTTAGGGGGAGCAACCCCAAAGAAGAAGGTTACATTTTGCCATTAAACTCAGGGGGAGAAGCCATACCCTTTGCCATTGATGTGAAAGGGGGAGAGAAATTGGGATCATGATAATAGGGGGAGCATGAGTGTTGCCATCAATGACAAAGGGGGAGATTGTTGGAATATTGGTTGTTGTCATTGATGTCAACCCTAGTCATGGGTTTTGGACCGCAAGATTGATAAAGGTATTTGGACATGGAGGACAATGCACATGCATATACAACACCCATGAATGGATAGTATACATCATGTTGTTTCTGGTAGTATGTGGCATGTCACGTGGATCCTCATGGTTGAGGAGAAATGAATTTTTTAAGATGACAAAGTGAATTGAAGAAGGAAGTACATGTAGGCCCTGAAAATAATTAAAGAAAAGAATTACAAAATTAGAAAGTGTCAGGTCGTCCCTAATGTTAAAATGAAGTGACATAAATGGTATAAATAAACATCATTATACATTCATTTGATACAAGTCAAATTTCATAGGTAATAAGAAGATAAGAAGTCCAGATTTCAAGGGAGGATGAAGTCTTTTGGTGATGTGTTCTAAGGTATGTTATTTTCAGGTCATCCTACCATTTTTGCTATAACATTTTTTCTAGATTGATTCAGATGGTGAAATTGCTATGGTATTTATAAGACATATCAAGGTACCTTTGGTAAAAATTTCATCTCTTGATTCGCTATAATTATGGAGATACACTCTATGGAAGATAGGGTTTGTGACGAGTCCATAAGCTAGTCAATAAACAAGTGTTCTGGGTAAAACAGTCATAAATTTTTCATACATAATTCAATTGAAGTGGGACCACTTCCATTGGAAACAATACGGACTGTAGTTTCTTGTGTGTGATTTTCAGAATCGGATGTTAAATATTGAGCGCGGGGCATGCTGTACAATTTGGGTCTTCTGAACATACCAAAATTGAATAAAGTCTACCATTTTTTCTATAACCTCTTTTTGGGGAGGATTCAAGGAGTGAAAATTGGAGGAGTTTCAGAGAATACATTGAGTAATATTAACTATAGGATCATAGTACTCNGTGTATTGGTGTAACTCTTATACTAGTGTTCATTGCTCATTGGATATAGTTGAATGGTTTAAGTATAAGTTGAAAAAGGTTTTAAATTGTACTTGATACTGATTCACCCCCCTCTCAGTATCAACACAAAGAACATCATGCAGACATAAGTAGTTAGTGGAGGTTCTTTAGAAAAGTTGATGGACTTTTTTCTGATTTCTAAAGGGGCTTCCGGGGCATCGGTGAGCTGCAAAATACTTGATCCTAGATCTGTATCAAAAGAAAAAATAGGGTGATTGGTGGGGTTTGATTCATCACTAATGATGTAAGACAATTGGACTTCCCTGTAAAGTCTTCTATGCTCTCCCCAAAAAACAGTAATAGTAGCAGAAGAGAGATCCATCTGCAAGGTTCCCCCAAGTATTTTTATCCAAGATCTTGATAAGAGCATACCAAACTTGGGGGGAACATAAGAAACTATGATATCCATAAGTATACTCTTCATGGGAATCTGAAATAAGGTTACCACCATATCCTTAATGACTCCAAGACATTTGAATTTTATGGAGTCAAAAGAATATAAATCATTATAGGTCATTCTGACTTCTAATCCAAGTTCATCCATAACAAATTTTGGCATAAGATTGCAGGATGCCCCTGAATCCATGAGACAATTGTGTAGCACCTTATCATGTATATTTAGTGAAGTATAAAAAGGTGGGGATGATTCATCTTTGTCTTCTATCAAAGGACCTAAAATCACTGCTAGTTTTTCATCTTGCAAATTTATGGAATCAATGGCATTTGGAGATGATTCTGGCTGTAACATTTTGGATAAATATTTTCTAAAATCATCATTTTTTATCAATTCCAAAAAAGGTACAGGGATCTTTATTTTCTGAATCTCATTCTCAAAACTGAAGGAAGGGGAAGGCTTCAAGATATCTTTAGTTTCAGGAGGAGGATCTCTAATCATAACTTGTGGGTTTTGAGAGTCATTTTCCTTGCTGCTCACTATCACAACCTTGACAGGATCTTCTTTCTGAACAAGATGATTAAAGGCTTCAGTTTTTTCTGCATTCTTCTTAGATCTCAAATTATATCTACTAGGATTGACCTTTGCTTTCTCCCCCTTTCTTAACTCATTAATTTGAATATCCATTAAAGATTGTTCATAAGACGATTGAATCAAGTGTGGGGATGGGGAAGTATCACCTAAACAGTGAATCTCAGGATCAGCTTCAACCTCCTCTTCTTCTTCATCTATCACTAAATTATTTTGCAAAGGAGATTGTACCCTCTGATCATCTCTCTCTATTTCTGGGAAGGATTTGGGGAGCATTGTTCGGTCTCCTGAAATTACCTCTGTTTTCAGTGTTTTGAGCATTTCTATATGGTTGTCTTCCTTCTGATTTTAATTTGTCAATTTCAGTGGAGAGTGATTTTACTAATTTGGTCAGCTCAGCTAATTGAGAATGGACAATAGAGGAATCAAAGGTTGAAGCTTCAACTTTGTTTTTTCTCCTATCCCTATCGGTTTTTCCCCTGAGTTTATATGATGCCACTATGTTGGATTCTACCTCTAAGGTAGCATATTGCATATGAACCAAAGAAGGTGACCTTCTTTCTCTCAAAAGGAGGCATAATTTAGAATCAAAAGCACTGGCATAAGTGATTTTTTCCATGGTTTTAGTGGGTTTGATCTCATCATGGATTTTCTTGTACATTTTGTTAAATCTTTTAGAAAACTCAGAGACAGACTCTCCTTCTTTCCTTTTCAAAGATCCAAATTCATTGATGTAGTACAAAAAATCCTTTTTGTCACCCCAATGCCTCAAGAAGGCTTCATCCAATGCCTCAATACCAGTAATGGATCCAGGGGCCATACCCCTAAACCACTTCCTAGCCTCACCAAATAGGCTTTGGATGAAAACCCTCATCCAAACATCTTCATTTTCAATATTTTGGTTATGTGCATAGCTATAGAAAGCATCAAGATGTTCCTCAGTTGTTACATCTTATTCTCCCGTAAACTTAGGCATGTATTTCAAATAATCTCCAGGGGGGGAGAGAATTCAGTGGCTGAGGTAAAAATAGAGGAGCATATATTGTAGCCACTATGGCATCCATCCTATTAGCATGGTGGTTAACAACTTCCATTTGATTTTGAATTCTTGGTGAACAAAAAGGAGAAGGAGACTTGACTGTATGTATAGTAGGATAGGAAGGAACAGAGGAAGGGGGGGGTTCAGTTTTCACAATAGGAGGTTGAGGCTTTGAAGAGGATGGTAAGGTTTGGGAAGGAGATGAAGTTCCTACTTCTTTGGCAACAAAGGTTTTAATAGAAAGAGGTGTAGGAAAACCTAAAGTAGGGAAATCTTCAAAACTATCAAGACTGAAACACTTCTCAATATCAAGGGAATAAAATATATCAATGTTTTCCTCTTTCAATTCAGTCTCAAAGGAAGAGTATTCAACACGAAACTCTTCAAAATCAAGATTTTTAGATACTTCAGTTGAATATAAAGGAAGCTTACTTGATAAAACAATTGGAGTATCAAGAGTAGAATCATGAAACTGACCAGAAGCACTGTAGCAATAGAAGAATTTTTTTTTTGGGAATCTTTTCCCTTTTTGATTATCTTCTCTGGGTCAGCCTCAGGTGGTACCAAAGGTAGATGTGGATTTGATCTCGTATGTATGCCTTTAGGTTCCATAGCTGAAACAATGGAGTCACCAGGTGCATTCTGCAATCTTCGAAGCCCTGAGTTCTAATGCACCTTTTCGAGCTATAATACTGTGTCGTTTTAATCCGAGGGAAAAGTATTCAAATCGTTCCCTAGCAACAGTGCCAAGTATGTTAGCACTAGGAGTCACCTTCATATTTCATGGAAGGCAAGCCCAGTACCCATCATGTTATATGTGAATGATAGAGTGTTTTAACGAGTCAAATGGAAAAGGACTCAAATGGTAATGTTCTAACTCAGACAACAGGGCTAGCATGCACCAAAAATTAAGGTCTTGGATAACTTCTACCAGTAGTTTTGGAGTAATTATGAATAGAGGAAAGACTTGAGTGAGAGGATTGTAGGGACTGCTTCAAACATCAGGTCTACACAAGTCTAAGGAAGAAAGTTTCTAATCACAAGATCTTCTTGACATCAGAAAATAAGAAAGCTAAATAAACATCATGATAATACAATGATCAAACATCCACCATCACTAGCCAAAAAATAGACTGCAAAGGAAGTTGATTTCCATTAGCCAAAAAGTCTTAAGTCTAGTACATCACTAGATCATAGTCACTTCATCAAAATATTACAAAATAAAGGGAGCCTTGCTCAACCATCCGAACCTACTAAATCAATTGATCTATCTATTTATAAAAAAAAGGTGAGTCAACAGTTGGAGGTATGAGCTGGCCTTTTTCCCTTGAAAATATCTAAACATTTATTTGTTCTAACAACTAGGATAACAATCTATGCTACAAAACAGAGAAATGTTGGTGACTAATCCAATCATGCTTCTAACTTCTTTGATCCTCTTTTTCTTCTCAACTCCTCTATTTCCATGTGTCTATTTGGAGCCTGTAGTTGTCTTCAAAATTCCAGCTGCTACTTCTATAACTTTCTCCATTATCAACTTATCCAAAAAATTGTTGGCCTAGTCCTTGTAGATTCCTGGTGTCTGCTGGAAATTTCCTTGGGTAGCAACTCTGGGTAGTGCACAGTAAAACAGAATAAGGAGAGAAGGAAGCACTTGTATGTAGTGCCATGGTGCTGCATATATGCACCAACATTGGTGCTCTATTGAAATATTAGGTAGCGCCTGTGTAAAATATTCGGTAGCGCCCATGTGTGTTGCGCCTGTGTGTAAAAATGTTCCCTGCCAAATATTGTGTAGCACCTATGGGTAGCTCCACTATGTCACACCCTTATGCTGATTTTGTTCTCTATGGAATATTGCATAGCACCTTTATGTAGCGTCACTTAAGTTGTGTATGCATACAAGTTTGGGTAGCATTTCCAAAATGAAACACCTTTCAATCTTGAATATGTACATAGCAGTCTGTGTCCTTTCATGATGACAAAACCATTTTACTTAGGTTCCTTGACCATACCATAGGTAATTCCTTTTACCACTGGGTGAAGCTATCACTTAGAAAAACTCAAAATCCATATAGCTAAACGCCTAGAAGCCTATATAGATGGCACAACTAGTATGTGCATATCAGTTAACTCTCCCAAAAAGAAACAATTTTAAAAAATGGGGCTTACGATTACCAGTTATTTTTTCATTTTAACACTTAGCCTCACACTCTTTCTAGTAGAAAGAGGATCTTCAATTGGCACAACAGACTTCTTTTTCCTAGCATTGACCGGATTCTTATGTGTAGTTGTGTTCTCCTTAGTTGTTGGTTTATCATCCTCAATGACAGCTTCAACCAACACCTATAAATTCCTTTGGGATACCTCATCTCGAAAGTGTTTTAGCTCTGTATTTAACTTCCTGTTTTGGGACTGAAATCCCCTCTTATGTCTGTAAAGATTCTTCAATTGTTTATGGAGAGGGAGAGACTTTCTCACTACAGACCTTGCCAAGTCAAGGGTATGATTGTAGCCTGTTAGCACTGGAAGTCGCTTCTGGATTGCTTGCAGAAGCAGAGCCCAACACCCATCAGTTTTTATGTCACGGTTTGATAGATGGGTGATCAAATGGGTAGAGACTCGAACAGGTATTGCTTCAAAATAGGAACTGTATCTGATAACAAGGAACAAAGGAGGTCTTGACCCAAATTCAATCAGGGAGTTGATTTAAAGATGGGCAGGTGGAAGACTTGGGAGAAGAATGAACAAACTATCTCAGGCAACAGGCCTTTCGGTAGCTCGTAGAGGAAAAACTCTGAATACAAGATCCACTTGGTTCAGGGCTTCAAGAAACTGAAAGGGAGACTTGACTGGATCCTCCAATTCCAAGTCGTTCAGTGCTAAGAAGTTCACAGGGACTGTTTAGAACAACACAACTGTTAGAGTTATCCAACATACATCATCCTATAACAGTCACAACTCAACTGGATCCTCCAATTCCGAGCTTCTCTAATACAGTATATACGAAGACGTGAAAGAAACTGACATTCATCAAGCAAGAAGTCTCAAGAGTCCAGAAATAACCAGAACACAATTCTTCATTAAAGTTTTTACAACTGGGAGTCTTGCTCAACCATTGATGTTTACAAAATCCAAAGACTGAGTCTATATACTCAGGAAAATTCACCTCACAGAGGTGTTCCCAGTCACCCAAGGCTTGGTGTCCCTTCAGTCAAACTCATACAAATATCTTTCTTTAAATGCCACCTTAACTACGCATGGCTTCTGAAAGGGAAGTAGCTGAGCCATTAAGTGCTCGGCTAGCGTGCGCAGACTTCTCTGTCGAGTTGAGGACTTCGACATGGCTTCTTTGAGGAAATCAATACATGGGACCTCTGCGAGCAGGCGGCTTGCCAGACCCTCCATCCCTTACTTAATGAATGAAAGGAGGTCTCAACTACCCACTCTTGTCGTCATTTACTCCAGGTGAGAAACAGTGTGGAGATAAGATCCGATAGCGCCTGGAGATCGCGACGATCCCCTTTGTAACTGAACTCGATGTCTTGGCCTTCTTTACATAGCTCTTCTCTTCCCCCAAGTGACCACGGACTATGACCTCATGCCTATTCCCAAGGCGCTTTCGGCGTTCGTGACTACGAAGGGTCTGATCCTTGCTGATCGAAATCGCGATGAACGATATGCTGAGACGGCCTGCTCTGGCACCAGGTGTCCCTCTAGATATGATGACTCTTAACTCTCCTGACGATACCATGGGCCTGGGTCCAGGACTCTCCCGGCACCTCGCGCATTGGAATATAATGGAGCTACTCCTTGCGTTTTGGAGTCGCGAGGAGCGAAACGTCGAGATGGCTCAATTCGCTGCCAGGTGTCCCCTTTAGATGGACGGTTGAAAATGCTCGAGATGTTGCGGGCCCCAGTTTCGACACTTTTGGCGCTATCAGGGTTTGGGGTTTCGCGATGTTCAAAGACATTAAACCTTCACCATACGAATTCCCGAATGCTGAAACGCCGATGCGGCTAGATCTTGCGCCACGCGTCCTTGGGATGAATGGACAAGGGGAATTCGATTTTTGAAAGGGAGTTTCCCTCATTTACAGGCTCTCTTGCAGTGACTTGGTGCTAGGACCATGGGCTCGACTCCGAAGGTGCTATCGACATTTCGCCAATCGGCGATTTCAACTGCAATGAATGGGAGGCTCTTTGATTCCCGAAACTCCGATCCCTAAAACACTGACTGTAAGCCACCTGTCCCAATTGGATCGGACAACCCAGATTTGTCCCGAATCATTATAGATGTCTCTCACATTAACCCTAGGGCAACTTGGCAGCCACTAAATCTCAACGACCATTGATCATTTTATAGGTGGATCTCGGCGGCCGTCAACAAAACTTCGCCCATTCGCCCGAATTGTAACTGAAAAGGGGCTCCTCCGTGCTACGCTTGGGCGCTTCTTGGGTAGTCCTGTAGACCTGTGTACCTTCGTGCCCTGATACCAAAATTGTTGCTAACATTAGGCTCCATGGGGGATAGAGTCATCCCCGTGATGCTCTAAGGACTCATTTGCAGTTTCAGTGCCTTGCTGTTGGGATATGAAGTCATTATTAATCCAAAAATAAAAAATGAAAACGAACAAAGAAATGAAAAGGCCAATATTTACAAACAAAGGAGCCATCTGAGACTCAAACAAAACATTTCTTCAGAAAATGCCCATTCACTGGGCTGCCAAAAAATTCTTCACCTTCCAAACCTCGCAACCTGTACGTGTTATTTGAGAAAGTCTCAGAGATTTTGAAGGGGCCGATCCACAGGGCTTCAAATTTGTTGTGTTTTCCCTTATCTTGCTTAGGAGAATCCCATTTCAGCACCAAGTCTCCCATCTGGAACCTCTCCTTCTTGGCCTTCTTATCAAAAACCTGCTTGATCTTTTGCTGATGTTCCTGAATTCTGTCCACTGTCTGCTCCCTAGCTTGCTGGACTTCCACTAGCTGATGAATCCTTCTGATCATGTCATCAGGCTCCTCCTGATGGTCCTGGAGGAATTTTTCTACAGGAATGGCTAAATGAGAAGGGAAAACAACCTCTGCCCCATAGACTAATTGGAAAGGAGAGACGCCGAGAGATCTCTTTGTGGTCACTCGGTCGGCCCATAGAGAAAATTTTAATCTGGAATGCCAGGCCTTCTTGTTTTCTTCCAACAACCTTTTGATGATCCTTATCAGGCTTTTGTTGGAGGATTATGCTAAACCATTTCCCTGTGGATAATATGGGGTGGAGTGAATCAGTTTGATCCTGAACTGTTCATAGAACTTAGCTAATGGCTCAGACCCGAAAGCGGCTGCATTATCAGTGACAATTTTGCTCGGGCAGTCGAATCTCGTGATGAGGTCCTCCAGGAATCCAATGATTACCTTGTGGGAAGCACTCCTGGTAGGGATAGCTTCAATCCACTTGGTAAAGAAATCTGTAGCAGTCAAGATCCACCTGTGTTTCCCACTGGAAGCAGGGTGAATTTCTCCAATGAAATCTAGGCCCCACTGCTGGAAAGGTCCTGAAACCACCATCGGGTTTAACGACAGAGACTTGAGCTGCTGCTTTCCTACAAATTTTTGACATTTGATGCAGGCTCTGACCCTTTTGCAGACGTCAGTGAACACGGTAGGACAGTAGTATCCAACCCTGAGGATTTTGTGGGCTGTGGCTTTCCAGAAATGGTGCCCTCCACACATGCTGCTATGAAATTTGACCACGATCATTTCAGCCTCTTGTGGACTCATGCATTTTAAAAGCACCCCCAGGGGGTCTTTCCAGTATAACACTTGATTGATCAGGCAATATCTGACTGCCTTGAGCTTCAGAGCTCTTGCTTTTTTCCTTTGCAGGCCGTCTGGGGGGCACAAATCTTGTAGAAAGTATATGACATCCTTATACCAAGGACATCGAGCTAATGGGGGCTCTCTTAGAGGGTCCATTTTAGACAACCGACTTTGTGGAATTCCTGAGCATTCGTTTATGAAACTTATCCCTAGAGCTTGGCAGTTTGCTTCAGCCAACAACTTGGCTAAACCTTGACCTTTGATCAATTTGGTGGGCCTTATTTCCAAGTCGAATTCCAGGATTTTTGCTATCCATTTACTCCTTCTTTTGTCTATGTCAGGCCGAATAAGAATGTCTTTAACGGTAGCCGAGGGGACATAGGCAATGATTTTTGACTGCAGGACGTAGGTTCTAAAAGCTTTGAGAGCTTTTACTAGAGCATAGGCCTGCTTCTCCATAGTGTCATACCTAACTTCGACATCCCTCAATGCTCGACTGAAATAAGTAATAGGCTGCTCTAGCCACATGTTGTTTGTCTGTAATAGAACAACAGCCACCGTGTTAGGTGAGGCAAAGGAGAAAATAAGGAAATCCTTTGAGTAGTCGGGACTGATAAGCACAGGAGCTTCAGTCAGGGCCCTTTTGATTTTCTCAAAGGAATGTCGTGATTGAGGGGTCCACCTTACTTCATTTCCTTTCTTCAACATGGTTATTATAAGATTTACCTCCTCAGCAAAGTTAGGCACAAACCTCCTCAGAAAATTAATTTTACCAAGGAAAGATTGGATCTCCTTCTTGGACCTTGGGATCGATAAGGCTTGTATCACCTCAACTCGGCTGGGGTCGATTCTGACTCCTTCCGTTGATACTAGGTGACCTATTAACTTTCCCTCCTGTATGGAGAATAGGGATTTCTTGGGGTTTAATGAAATGCCAAACTTTCTGCATTTCAAGAAAACCTTCCTGAGGTGGCGGCAGTGTTCCTTATTATATTTTGAAAACACTGTGATGTCATCCAGATAAACAACCATGAATTTATCCTTTTCCCCGATGAAAGCTATGTCCATGGCACGCTTGAACGTTGCCCCTGCATTCATTAATCCAAATGACATCTTAGCATACATGAATGTTCCCCATGGAGTGGTGAATGTTGTCTTTTCTTTGTCTTCAGGTAGAACAGAGACCTGATTGTAGCCAGAGAAACCATCAATCATGGACATCCTGGAAGCTCCTATCACCCTCTGCAGTATATGTTCCATCTTCGGCAAGGGGTAGTTATCCTTTCATGAGCTCCTGTTCAGGTTCCTGAAGTCTACACAGAGTCGAATCTCTCCATTCTTTTTCCTTACTGGAACCAAGTTGGCCACCCACTCTGAATATCTCAGCGGTACAATGATCTGAGCTTGAAGCAACTTCTTCACTTCCCTCTCCATGATAGGCAGCAACATAGGATTGATCTGTCTTAGCTTCTGCCTAAACAACTTTGCATCTTCTTTTAATGGGATTTTATGCTCGATGACAGAAATGTCATATGTTTTGAGGTCTTCGTATGTCCAGGCAAAAACATCCACAAATTCCCTCAAAATTCCAATGTATTCAGACCTCTGCTCCTTTGTCAGACTTCTTGACAATTTGACATACTTGGGCTCACTCTCGGTCCCAATGTTGCACTGAATAGTACCAGTGTCCTCCTCTGAGACTTCTCCTTTTAACGACAAATCATTTCTATCAAAAATCTTTTCCAAAGGAACCAGTCCTCTGGGAATATGGTTGTTGGGTAGCTGTACAATGTCACGCTCTGCAATCTTATTCAGAAAATTACCCCTATCGATCTCTTCCTCTAAGGCGGCGTCTTGGTCGATGTGCATTTCTGAAAATTCCTCGACAGTCTCCAAGAACCTCTTGACCTCGAGATCATCCTCGAATACCTTCCAATGTTTTACATTGTCAGGTATGGAGGGCCTGTATTTTACCTCTACATTATATCTGAATTTGGGCGGCAAGGGTACTTTGAAATTGCTAGCCGATGTAGCCAAGGAATCTGCCAAGGTGTTCTCCTCTCTTGGGATGAAAGAAATATTAAATGCTGAGAAGAAACTGTCAATAAGGTCCCAAACCTCATTCCTGTAACTCCTGAGTCGAGGATGCTTAGCCTGATAAGCATTCCTGATCTGCTGAACCACCAACTATACATCTCCAAACACTGCTACTTCCTAAATTCCCATTTCCTTTGTGGCTCTTAATCCCAGGACGAGTTCTTCATACTCTGCCACATTGTTGGTAGCTTCAAATTCTAATTTGTATGACATAGATATGGTTTCCTGAGCAGGTGACGCGAAAACCACCCCAGCTCCAGCGCCTTCCTTGGAAGAGGCTCCATCAAAGAACATTTTCCAGACGGGGGTGATAGGGGGAGGAAATTCAGGGGAAATGGTGGGTTTCTTTCTGAGTTTAAGAGGAGGTTCGGGAGCATTGGCGAGTTGTAGCACACTGGATCCTAAATCAGTGTCTAAGGAAAAAATGGGATGGTTGGTAGGGTTGGCCTCATCGTTGATTATATAGGCCAGTTGGGCTTCCCTGTATAGTCTTCTATGCTCTCCTCCAAACACTGGGATAGTAGCATATGTGAGGTCCATCTGCA
>SNQJ01S0067306.1:57042-72551 GCA_010110895.2 Picea sitchensis | reverse complement strand
ATTCTTTAGTAGCATAAATGAGGAATAGTAGAAAAGATGAGAAAGACAATTACAACAAAGAAGCAATTAACAATTTATTTGTTGTAAAATGAGAAGATAAACACTTAAATCTTTTGAGTCAGAAACAGGGTATACGAGATAAATCCTACAACTTTCATTACTTCTAAAGATTAGATTTAGAAAACTGTATGATAACAAAATAGAAATAACATTTAACTTAGAAAGAACAACATCACCAGTGAATACACACAAGAATCCTGTAAAAGTGCCTCTTTGTATTAATGGAAGATCTCTTCAAAAATATTACAGTTTGATAGCTTGTAGGGTGTGAAGATCAACAACCCTCAATACTTCAAAAGATGAAGTATTTATAACTCAAAATTACAAACAATCCTATCATTAATGACCAGGACGTGCTAAATCTATTTTTAGCCTAACTAACTTAACAAATTTCCTAAATCTAGGAACTGCTTGATGATGTGGTGTAACTGCATGTTGATTTCTGGGTGGGCCGTTGATGAAGCCTCTGCACGACCTCATATGACTGTACAAATGACTGGGTTGGGACAGCTCATCTGCTACTCTATCAGATCATAAAGTTCCTCCCATCGAAGATGACTGGGCACGTTGACTTTGAGTAGCCTTCGATACACTTCGTCCATTTCTTTGTACTTGGCGAAGGTAGGTTTGGTGACGAAGATGTATCGAATCTCATGTTGAATACTGATGTCCCACTGAAGTGCATCTAGAAATGCCTTGCCAGTGATGTTGCCTTGAATTCCTGCAAACATTGAACTGTCCTTAGCCAGATCGGCCAGTCTCTTCTTGTAGTCTGGGAGTGTCATCAATTTGTCATTGATTACCTTCAGACCAGGAAGACCTTTCTTCTGTAGAGCCTCAATCTTACTAAAGAATATTTGTACCCCTAGGTCCATGGCCTGAACCTTTTCTTCTAGCTAAAGCATTAATCCTCTCTTGGTCGAAACTCTTTTGACCTCAAGGATGGTCTCTGTTCTGTCTTCAATTTTCAGCTCTTCCAGCTCTTCCCTGGTCTTAGAATTTAGGAACTTGATGATCTCGTTCCCCTGTGTTGGCATCTCTCCCAATTCTGATATGATCTTCTCAATGGCCTGTTTTCTTCTTTGCACCAATTCATTCTGCTCAAACATGATTTGATTCATAGGCCATATCTCGTTCATGGACTTGGTGATGTCTGTCCATACACTTTCTTTAACCTCGGCCAAAGTTTTTCCTGCCACTGTTTGCTTCCAGAGATGTTGTAACTCTTGCTTGAGCTGATCTGTCACCTACTTTTCCTTGGAGAGGCTGGTCTGAAAGGAAGATTTGAGTTCCTAAAGGTTCTCAATCTCCTTTTTGAGCCCGCTGATCTCTGTTTCCTGCAGGTTCATCTTTTCCATAGACTTAGCCAGGTCAACTGTCTTTTCCAGGGATGTCAATTGAGTAGCGGATGGGACTTCTGTCACTGATGTTGTGCTCACTCTTGAAATTGGAATGGCACTCAATGGAATGACTTCCATTGACTTCAAGTGTTCTTTCTCTTTTACTAGCTTCTCCATCTCAACTTCCATTTCCTTTAGCTGTGCATTTTGCTCCATGAGTAGCTTGAGCATTTCATCTTTTTCTCCTTCTTTCTCTGCTATTTCCTTTGCCTGCGAATCCTCTGTGGGCGAGAGTTTCAATTGTTTCCTTAAGGAGGCTATGTCAGCATTCTTCTTTTTAATCATCTCCTCATCTACTTTCACGTTCAAAGGATCGTAACCGATTTTGAGGACGATCTCCTCCAAAGTCTTGATCCTATTGTCCTTGGCAAAGGACGATATCTTCTCTAACTTCAGTTGATTTTGAACGTTGTTCAGGGACACTTGTAATTTGGACGCAATAGTGGAAGCATGCGCTAGCGTATAAAAAACCTTTTCCCCTATCTGCTTGTGCAGATCCATCTGATCGGCCGGATGCACATCCTTCGTCTGGAATTCAAAGGTGGCCCTTTTGTAATCAGTGATCACCTTTGGATCTGGGACCTGTGCCTGGAGGAATACCATATGCATTCTTTCCTTCTCAGTGTCGAATGTCGATAGAAGCCTATGTTGTGCAGTCAACGTCTAGTTCCAGAACTGGGCACAAGTGCTGTTGGTCAGTGTCTGATTTTTTTTCTTGATCAGCTCAGATTTTTCAAAGATACTCAGCTTCGGCCCTACCTTGCCTGGTAGGGTGGTCGACGGAGAATCTGTAGATTTCTTTGGCTATGCTGAGGTTATGACACACTGGAGGCTTTCACCGAGAGGTGGTCTATCAACCTTGGTCACTGTAGTAGACGGGGCTTCTTTTTCTCCGGTCAGGCCAGGAACTGAAATAGTCTTAGGCCTCTTGGTATGCAGTTGGAATTCCTCTGACAATACCTCAGTGACAGGCGAAGATAAATCTTGCCTAGGCCTTTTCTCTTTCGAGAAAAAGGGAAAAAGGGAAAAAGGGTAAGTTTCTGCACTTGCCTTTTTGAGTTTAAATAAAAAGGGGAAACAGGGAAATCTAAGATAATTAGGAAACTGGGAAAAAGAAGGAAACATAAAAAGAAAGGGGAAACACAAGGAAAAATCAGAAAGTCTAACTTAGTAAGGTATCTAGCATTAAAAAACCTTCTAATTTAAACTGAACTAGTAAATTAATAATGGGGAAAGTCATTAAAACCTGTAAGGGAATTTGGGGACACCTAGGATCGACTCTAGGAATGACTCTAGGTGGGTGAGGGAAATAAGGGTAATGAATTAATTAAAGAAATTAGTTTGTGGAGGAATGAAGGGGATGGGTGACATATGTACGGGGAGGATTTTTATGAATTAATTTATTAAACATTATTTAATAAAATGGGATTTTGGGAAAGTAAGGGACTTGGAAACTCTATATAATGGAGGAACAAAAATGATGATGGATCTCTTATGTTTACGTAACATTATGCTACAGAAATCTTTATTTGACTGACTTAGCTTGTGGGATTTAGGATACCTAGCTCGGTGAGGAGTGGTAGCTTGGCCTTGCGAGGCGAGATGGGAACTAGTTGAATCTTTGTATAGTGTGTCTGGCCCCTTTGCGGCTCAGGGGGATAAGGGGGAAGAAGAGTACCCCTAGCGTTGGTTGGGAGGTATCGGTGAAGTCTCATCGATTGACAAGCGAGAGTTGCACAGAGCGCGCGGGACATCAACTCAGAGTAGGCGACTTGGGCAACGATACACTTCCTTTAATTCTGCATGGTAGATTGTTAGTTTGATTTGTGCTTTTAGTTTTGCATGTTTAATTGGGTAAGGAATTTGATTGTCTTAGCATTCTAGATAATGATTGAATTTCCCCACAACCTTTAGCTCGATGTTGATTGATTTCCCATGGCCTTCAATCCCTGCATGGCTTGACCATCCTAAATTTTACTGATTGCAATGAATGTGGTTTACTTTTCCTTCGTCCCTAGCTCATCAGTCCGCGCCTGAGCAGTCGGCCAGGAGCCTAATCTACGGCCATCGCTTCGGCATTAATAGACCTATGGATCTCAATGCCCTGCTTTTATGTGCATGGATGATGAATGAAGGATGTTCCTGTCAGCTGTCTACCTCTGTGGTTGTCGTTAGCTAATTGTTTTTCTTGCGCCTTCTAGAAAAAAGTACCTCTGCGTATGGATTTCCTTGCGTCCTTGTTGGTTTAGTTCTGTGCTTGATTGTTCATCCCTACCTTTGTTTGCGATTGAATTCATACCTGCGTTTGAACCACGATTTGCCATCCAATCCCTTCCGTGATGACATACCTGTGTTTTAACATTGAGACAATGATTTTATGCTCTTCTTTGGGATATCAAAAGAGTTGATTACTCGGCGTTTCCTGGCCCGACAAATATAAATATATTAACAGTGATGTTTTTTATCTAATATGAGATAGAAATATGTTTATCACAATTCCAGTGGTAACGATTTTGTTTTATCTTTAATGAGTGACAGAAAATTTATATATAATGATGTCTGACGGTAGATTTTGTAACCAACAAATTTCCTGTTCATATTTTATATTACTGGTGTGGTGTAGAAGAGAGATTGTTTGTGTTCCTGACAACGTTTTATACATATGGGTGACAGAGTTATGAGAACAAGAAGTTTTTATATATCATGGCCAACATTAATCAGATGGAAAATTTATTTAGGGTGTAACAGAAAATTATTATCAGATTCCAGACCCCCTTATCATTCTTATCTCCCTCTTTGAATGTTTATTTTTAAACATAGGGAATTCATTTTTTGTGAATAGGCAGAAATGATGTTGATTTTACTGAGAAAATGCCATATTTATCTCGGTGTTGGGTTAATCGTATTAGCTCTGCATTTTACACTTGTGCTCAGTGTTGTTATCCTCATGCCTGTACGCCCTTCACAACCCTTACTTTTCTGCGTTGTTTGAATTCTGTGCATCCAACACACCTCTCTTCTCTGCGTATTTGACGACCTGTGTGTCCTTTAGTCCTTTCCTTTTTTCTACATTCCTTGTTAATCACCACAATTTTCTTTAAGAAGATGAATGTGTTTCCTGTTAATCACCACGATTTGCTTGAAGAAAATGACTGTGTTTTCATGTACATCACCATGATTTTGCATTAAGAAGTTGACTGCGTTTTGAAGTTAATGACCCTGAATTTTCCCTTTTAAGATGACTGCGGTCTTTATTTTTTTTATTCCTTAAAGCCCGTTGAAGTCATTTGACAACGAGATGCTCTTGGAGTGGAATCGGAATATCTTTTGTGCCTGTGTTTTCTTGATTCTCGGTTAAGTGGAAGGAATGGCATTTAAAGTGTCTGGGATATAATTAATGGCATTTACGAATGGTATTGATGGCCATGCAAATTTACATTTCTTTAATTCATAGTGACCCATTTTAATGGCAACACCAATGTGTTTTGTGGCAATTGTCACCTGTGTTTAATTGATCCAATCTGTTGTCGGCACACATGAAGGCTGTGATGTCGTTACCACTGTGTTTTGGCCACCAAAACCCGACAGGGATCTCTGCAAACTTCCCAGTGAAAGCTGAGTGTATTTTCTTTGTGTTTTCCCCCATTCTATTTGATAATCAGTGCCTGAATTGATTTAACCACATTCTAATCCAGGTCGTGTTATATTTAGATTGCCCGGTGACTAACATTTTACATGCTTTTTGTTTTTAATTGACAACCTTTATGTAATGTGCACAATAGTGGCAGCAATGGAGATTCTTTTTACTTTATACGACGAGGATTAACATATTTAGACAACCCTTTAGCTGATTTAGAACAGTCTTGTACTTTAGTTGTATCATTGATTAAAACTAACTTTTCATTTACAATATAACTATGGTTATAATGTTAGTATTTACTTAATTAAGCTCACTAAATTGATTTGCATTTAAGGTTAAATTGATGGAACATTGATGACCCAACTATGATTTAGATTGCTCCTTGACACGCTTTTAATGTTAATTTAGATGGTAACCTAATGACAATTTATAAATTAATGTTGCTAACAAGCATGATCATTGCGGCTTGCACATTGATATTGTTAATGATTGTTTATGAGGTTAATTACTAAGTGGGATGGTGTAATTGACTATTTTGGACTGCCAATTTAGATTGTCACTAATATTAAATTAGATTGGTGTATATGGACTTAAATGCAATTTAGACTTGTTGAAGTTAATGTTAATATAAAATTGTAAATTGTGGACTAATTGAAATTTGACTTACTTTTAGAATGGTAATTGATGTTAATTTAGACGGTCAGCTTGACTATTTTAGACGTGATTAATGGTTGGATGGTTGATGAAGTCTTGTGTTGTCTAGCTTCTTCCTTTTTGTTGTCCTCTTACGTCATGTCGACCAAATGCTTGGGGTGTGGGTGCAATCTTGTGTCATTTGTTTCGCCTCCTAGCACGTCGGATTTATCTAGAGTCCTCAGTCCTGATAGGATGTGGGATGCCAAGGTTATTGACGTGTCTATCACCTGGGGATGACATGATTCCTTATGAGGAGATCATGGTGGGCCTTATTGGATAGTGGCGATCGAAAACTTTGCCGGAGTCAGTGCGTTCTGTGTGAGTGTTGACAAGCGTTGCAAGTTGCTTAGGCGCACGGGTGGAACGCCTTGATGCGTTGGGTTCGCGCGCCTTGAGGTTCTAGTTTTTTTCGTCAAGGTCGTTGTGTCAGGAGGGGGATGTTGCCCCTTAGCTTGTAGGTGTGTCTTGATTGCGTTGGGCGGGTAGTCGTTCCTCCTCGTTGTACTACGCATGTTTCACCCAATAGCCCTTGTGCCTGTGCGTGGTGTCATGGTAGCCTGTTGCCTAGACTGCATGCTTGTGTTCGTCGTCAGTGGTTTGGTTAAACTATTATCGTTGTCACCTTCTTGCCTGAAAAAAATAAATAAATTGCACTTCTGCTTCGTTTGTAGTCGTAACAAATAGGGTCGTTACATGTTCCCAACGAGTTCCCAAGCTCCCAAAACTTGAGGAACTAGTTTCAGAGATATTGCAAATGCCCAAAATCGTTCATATACAACTATAATAAATATATTTGAATGTACTTTATGAGAAATGTTCATTTTATTGTTGATAATCACATCGAATATTTATTTTACTTTTACCATTGATTTAAAATTAAATTAATTATATATGGTTAATTGTGAGTCACAATTAATCATATATAATTAATTTAATTTTAAATCAATGGTAAAAGTAAAATAAATATTCGAACAACGCAATGTACATTTCTCATAAAGTACATCCAAACATGACTACAAACACTCCTCCATTACTTAACTTACATCACACCGGCCATATTAAAGGATATCCCTCCATGATCCGACGTAGAGCGAGAAATCCAAGTTAGTCCCGTTGGGACCCCAATGTAACCATTGAAGAAAGGATAAGATTCCTTTTCCACGACAGGAAGACATTGGATAAGATTAGCATGCGGAGAATCGCAGCATCGAACGGTAGCATCCAGCAAAACTGTGGTACCAAAGTAACAACAAGAATCTCAATGAAATTTTGCTGACAACGTCGTGTCACATACAGAATTTTATAAATGTGTTTGGTTCTATCTGCCTTGTCTTTTACGTAAAGGTCCATGACAAATATGTTGATATCGAAACTGTTTAAAGATCCTCGGACAAATATGTGGATATAGTTAACTTAAACGCTTGGAAACAACTTTTTTTAATCATTTTATTTATTTATTTATTTATTTTTTATTTTTTATTTTTTATTTATTTATGAATAATGGATATTAAATGATAATGACTAGTTTATTAATACTAAAATTGGTTTATCTAACTGTAAAAAGGGTAAGAGATTAATTAGATTTGTTATTTGGATGCTCAAAAAATATTAAAAGAAATTTTTTTGGATGATCATTATAATATTTATCCATTAATATTTCGATATAAAAACAACAAAACCAAAAAACTTATTGAATGTTTTATAATACATATGTACTCCCAAATAATTTGAATATAAAAAAATTTACAAAACTTATAAAATATAAAATAAAAAAAAATCATTAAAAAAAAATTTAAAATCACTTACTATGTTGAATTCATTTCTTTTAAACTTTTCATTCATAAATTATAACCCATCAAAACAAGTTAAAGCTAGACTTCCAAAGAAAAATGTTGCAATTAGTCTTTTTGTCTATTTAATATTTTGGAGAGGAATTAATTTTTTATATTAAATATTGATCTTTCTCTTATAACAGTATAAATTTTGTATATAAAAATGGATTAAGTATATAGTTTGGTAATTTATAAGAATTTGTTTAAACTATTTCTTTGCATTTTTCATTCACTCACTAATCTACCAACTAAGCTAGTATTTATATGGGAGTTTTTCATAATGTCTTAATCCGTGCCAAGTCCCAAATTCTTATTAGTATTGAAATGTAAATTAACTACACTCAATTTTTTTTTTCTAAAATCTATCACCTAATATTTAAAATATCCCTAATATTTAAGATATCATTGGTATCAAAGTGCTAAACTTAACTTAGTAATTTTTTTTCTATTCATTAGCTTCCCCAACCATTAAAAGTCACACTCTCAATCTCAAAAATCACACTCTCACCAATGTAACATAGGAATATCTTAGTTTAAAAAAAAAAAGTAAGATAGGAATATCTTAGTTTTAAAAAGGGAAAGTGATTTATCTAAATTGATTGTGTTTTCACTTTTAAAATTTGAACAAAATTACATCAATAATAAAACTAACATATATAAATATTTGTTAGGATAAGCGATAATTGCGGTATTACACTTTACATAAAATTAGATATATTTGAATAACACAGTTATATGTCACACTTTTCAAAATATTAAAATAATATATTATGATAATCAAAATGTTGGTGTAATAATAGGACAAACCTTAAAATTTGATATTTATCTAAAAGATTTATGACATATAAAAAAATTTAAATTTTACTTATTCTTTAATTTATATAAATAATAAATTAAATATATGGTATTAATTTTAAATAAAAAAATTAGATATATTTGAATAACACAATTATATGTCACACTTTTCAAAATATTAAAATAATATATTATGATAATCAAAATGTTGGTGTAATAATAGGACAAACCTTAAAATTTCATATTTATCTAAAAGATTTGTGACATATAAAAAAATTTAAATTTTACTTATTCTTTAATTTATATAAATAAGAAATTAAATATATGGTATTAATTTTAAATAAAAAATAAATTTGAATTTATGGTATTAATTTTAAATATTGTTTTGAGTTATTATGATTTTTTTTCAATTTAAATATATTAAATTATGACAAATGTTATAAATAATAGTATGTAGTTTTTTTATATTATTAAGAAAAAAAACACAAATTTAAACCAAAAATATTAAATAAATATATGGAAAACAATTTTTTGATAATAATATTATAAATAATAAATATTAAATACTTCATCCACTAATATCTAAAAATCCTTTAATGATTTATGGTACATATTTACTGTTAAATAATCTGAATCTAAAAGAATGTACATAACTTATGGAGGTGGTATAAAGTTAAAATAAATTCTTAAAAAATCATTCATAACTTTTGAATTCATGTTTCCTTAATTCCTTTTCACATATGTATTCCCTCTTATCAAAAAATAAGTTAGAAGATTAGATTTTCAATAATAATGTTGTCTTCTTATCCATTTAATATTTTGCAAAAGAATTAAAATTTGATATTGAAAAATTGCTCTTCTCTTATAACAATATAAGTATTGTATAAAAAAATGTATAAGTGTATAGTTTAGCAATTTATAAGAATTTTTATAAACTATTTTTTTTTATTTTTTATTTACTCACTAATATACCATCTATATGGGAATGTTTCACAATGTTTTGGTCCTTGCTAATTCACAAGTTCATGCTAACATTGACTTGTAGATTGTTAATACTAATTATCCACAATTTTTTGACTTTTAAAATCTATCACCTAATACTTGACATATCATTGGAATCAAAGTGCCAAACTTAACTTAGTATTTTTTTTTTACTCATTAGCTTATACAACCATGAAAAGTCACACCCTCACCCTGAAAAGTCACACTCTCAACAATGTAACATGAGAATACCTTAGTTTTGAAAAAGGTAAAGTGGCTTACTATACCTTTGGCAGGTTAGGTATATAGAAATCGATTCCAGTTGACTTCCTATTAGTTTAGGCATTGATCCAAAAATTTAGAAATATTTTCAAGATTAACTTTGGAAAATCAAATTTTATATTTTCATATTATTTTTAATTCAATTTATTTAATGAATGATTGGTCCATGAATTAGAAGTCTTAGTGTACACCAAAAATATTGGTTGCTCTAAAAGATGGTTCTTGTCCTTTGTTTCGCACTTGCTCTCACCAAGATGCTAAAGATCCATTAATATGATGAAAACTATACTCGGGTCATCTTATCACCATTGTTGGTCATCACTACTAAGCACAATTTTTCTAAGTGTGAGTTGGGTTCGCTAGTTGAATCACTTAAAGCTGGCAGAGTTGGCTCACTAAATCACTTAAAGATGGAAGCATTCGCTGGCTAAATCACTTAAATCTAGCAATGCCATGCGTCCTTGTTCAAACTTGTTTTTAACTTATTTGTTTCCTTATTGTATTTTCAATTTCAAAATATGAACAAAAAACTAACATATATAAATATTTTTTAAGATAGGCAATAATTAATAATTGTGTTATTGATGATGATGATGATTAACGTCCACTAAGACCGATTTCATCTATCTGACCTTAAGTGGGTAAGTGATTACTTGTGATTCTTAGAATTTTGTTTCTATGCTCAAAAAGAATTAAGGGAAGCTTTCGAAGATCACCATACTTTTGTTGAGTTAAGAGGTTAGGAAAGTTGGTAGTGTGATAAATATTTTGAAAATGAGGTCTAATATGGGTATAGGATGGACAATATAAGAGAAAGTGCTTTTCATATTCAACATTCTTTGTGCCACAAAGGTGACACACTCTTTCATCCCATGTTGTTTTCGGAATTGACCAACACCCAGTTTCACTATGGAGCTTGTGAGAATTTGTTCTTATCTTAGCAATACTTATTTTTTTCTTTACACTTTGAAAAACAGATAGATAATTTTGATCTTCTAGATTAGGGTTGATTACACTTTACATGACATTCGATATATTTGAATAGCACCCTTTAAATTTTATGTCACACATTTCAAGATATTAAAGTAAGATTTTTTCTCTTGGAAAGAAACGTAATTTTATTCATCCGAAGAGACAAAATTACATTCTGTAGGCGCTTCAAAGGAGCACTACACCTCATGGGTGTGATATATGTTTCTGATTTACTGAAAAGAAAATTACAAATTACAGATCTCTAATTTCATGGTCATAGTTTTCAAAGCATTATCCTGTTTATTTTCATAGTTGTGCTTCCATTGATAATGTGGAAATTTCTTCAAAATGTCGGTCATTAAGTTCTTGTTCTTTGTAGTGCTTCAAAATAGTATTTCTGCTACTTATTTTCAGAAAATTATTGGCCTCAGAGAGTCTTAATGTTCATGTTGTGCATCTTGTTGTAGTGTAGTAGGATCTATAAATGGTCGATGGTAAAGAAAATGTGAGTCTCCATTTTTGTGCTCTGTTATGTCCCATTGTCCGAGTGCCAGTTGAAGTACATCTTTGGAGAGTGCATACGCTACTGTATTTTTGGTCCTGTAGACATGGGAGATAGATATAGAGTCAAAATTTTCTAAAAGTTGATAAGTGTCCTCCAGAATGGGGAGGAAAAAAATGTTGTGACAATTCTGAATTTTTCTTACCCAATTCACCACAATTTTTAAGTCTCCAAAGATCTGAATGTGCCATAGGTTGTTTTCAAGTGTGAAGGCATGTAGAAGTTTTAAGGTTAACAGTTCAGAAAAGTTATTCGTTCCCTGTCCCAGTCCCAATTTTGTGTGAAACAAATGGGAGCTTGAGAGGTGTAGAGTGAAACCTCCTTCAGAAATGTTGTCCTGTGAAGCTCCATCAAAGTAGGCCCACGACTTTGTGAAATCTATTTGTTCAGGAGTGTGAGTTTTTTGTCCTATTCTAGAAGACGATTGTGGGAAGTGTGAAAAAAATTGAGAGGCTTTGTGCTGCTGAGATTTCTGGGGCTGTATCTTTTTCTTGGAATGTTGTTGTGTTTATGGCCAACCAGATGCCCCAAAAAAACAATGTGAGTGAGAGATTTTAGTTCTTTGTGCCTGTTTTCTTGAAGCCAATTTTTCCAAGCTTGTTCTAGAGAGGTTCCCTCCCATAAGCAGGAGAGTCTAAGACTGTCTAAAATTTCTTTCCACACTCTTTGAGTGAAAGTGAAGGAAATGAGCAGATGTTGGGTTGTTTCTTCATTCATGAGGCATAGTGGACATCTGTTGGGACCTTCAAATTGTCATTTTTGTAGAATTTCCCAAGTAGGGACTTTTTGATTTAGGGTTTCCCAAAGTAAGAGTTTTTCTTTTTGCGGGAACTTTAATTTCTAGAGTCCCTTCCACCACCAGATGGGTTGTTGTTGTAATAGGTCCATAGATAGTGCAATATAACCCAGTTTTGGGGTGTATGCACCTGTTGGATCCTTTTTCTAGACTAGTTCGTCTTCTTTGTCCGATAGTCTGATGTGCCCAAGATGTAATGATTTGATGTAATGCCTATAGTGTAGCTTGGGAGCTCCATACATTCCTAAGACATTTTCTTTCTTCCAACATTGAGACCAAAGAGTGGTTGTAGTGGGGCCAGCTAGTCGTGAGAGGAAGTAGATATTTTTCTCATGCAGATTATTGATGATATCTGTAGGGAGAATATGTGCATTCCTACTACCTGGCCAGGGGTCCACTCCTAGATGGAGGCGATTCCCACGTCCTACTTTCCAAGCAAGACCTTCTCCTATAACTGGAAAGGAGGAAGTGAGGTCTTTCCAGAAGATGGATCCTTTGGATGATTTTGCAGGGGATTTGATCTAATCTTCTAAGGATGTAGGGGCTATATATTTTTGGTGAATAATTGTGGACCAAAGATTTTTTGTCTAGATGATCCTCCAGCCTGTTTTAGTGACTAGTGCTTTTGAAAACAAGAAAATGTTTTTGACTCCCGAACCTCCTAGAGCCTTTGGTCTCACTAAGAGGTCCCATTTTTCCCAGGGCTAAATGGTTTTTTCTCCTTGGCCTGACCATATTAAACGCGAGCAGATTTTTTGGATTTTTTCTAGAGTTCCTTTTGGGATCCATGCTAGCGACATCCAATAAAATGGAATGGCTTCTAGAACTGCTTTTGTTAATGTTAGTCTCCATTCTATGGATAACCATCTAAAGCTCCATCTAGATAATCTTTTCTCTAGTTTTGTAAAGAGCCATTTCCAAATTTTTTTGAGGTAGTTGTTTGGATTTAGGTGGAAGCCAAGGTATTTTAAGCTAGTTGAGAAGTCCAAAGGAGTGAAAGGGAAGAGTCTTTTGTACAATTATTCTTCCTCTTTTCCCAACTTTTTGAAGGAGAGGGTGGATTTCTGAATGTTTATTTACATTCCTGTTGCAGATCAGAAGAGTGTAAGTATATTGGAAAGTGTTTCGGCATCCTGTCTATAGCCACTGCAGAAAATGAGAATGTCATCTACAAAGAGTAGATGGGTAAGTTTTTGTGAGTGGGTGATATGTATTCCATGGAAATCTCCATTGTTGACTGCATTTAAAGGTGCCCTGCTAAAACCTTCTGCCACCAACAAGAAGAGTAAGGGGGAAAGGGGGAAACCTTGGTGTAATCCTTTTTTTGAGATGAAGAAAGAGGAGGCAACTCCATTTATAAGTACTGCAAAGGAGACCGAAGAAATGCAGGCCATGATCCACTTGATGAAGGGTACTTTGAATCCAATATGGGTGAGAAGTAGTCTGATGTATGACCAATTAACTCTGTCAAAGGCCATGGATAAATTGACTTTTAGGATTGTTCCTTTTGCTTTTTTAGTTTTCAGACTATGTAATCCTTCTTGTGCTACCCCTATGGCTTCGTGGATTTGTCTTCCTTCAAGGAAACCAAATTGTTCTTTAGAGATTGACTTGGAGAGAATTGGTTTCAGTCTTCGAGCGATAATCTTTGCAATGACTTTGTATATACACTTGCAAAGGGAAATGGGATGAAAGTCGTCGAAGGAAAGAGCTCATTTACCTTTGGGATGAGTGCTATGAAGGTGGTATTGAGTGAGTCGTGTATCCTACCATTTTGTATGGATTCCTCTATTACTTTGAGAATGTCTTTTCTGATCAGTTCGTAGAATCCTAGGTAGAATTCTATATTTCACCCATCTGGTCCCGGGCTTTTGTCCTTTTGAAAACTTTGCATTGTATCCTTGAGTTCTGATTCTGTAACTTCTGCTAAGAGGTTTTGATTGTTCACCTCATCGATGAAGGAGGGAATGTAAAGAGCCAATTTTAGTACGTCAACTAGGTTTGTTGTTCTTTCTAACCTGAAAAGTGTTTTGAAGTGATTTTCCCCCAAATTTGCAAGCCCTTCAAAGGTGGTGATAGGTTTGTCTTCTTGATCCTTTAAACTCCAAATTGTATTTGCTACTTTCCTTCCCTTTGTACAAGCGTGGAAGAATTTTGTGTTTTCGTCTCCATTTTCGAGACAGACTGCCCTACTTTTTAGTCTCCAAGTTTCTTCCTTATCAGCCAGGAGTTTCTTTCTTTTTTCTTCTAAGGTTTTGAGCTCATTGCGGGAGGTGTTTATTGAGAAGGTAGAGACAATATTTTGATAGAAAAGATCTAGCTATGCTTCAATGTTTTTTAGCTCCTATTCTTCATCCTCTCGTTTTGTTTTTTCCCAAGGAATGACCAATTTCTTTATCCTCTTTAGTTGTCCATGAATTGTATGGTTGTTGGCATTTCTTCTGAGTCCCATAGGGGAATCCAGTTGTCTTTAACCAGTTTTTGGAAGGTGTTGTCTTTGAGCCAGATTGAATTGAATTTGAACAGAGTTGTCGGTTTCTGTGGTCCTGTGTCGAGAGAGAGACAAACAGGAGAGTGGTATGATTCTCCCCCTCTTCCTATCCATTATCAAAAATGGAGTGGGAAAAGGGAAAGTGCTTCTGTGATTAGGAACTGGTCTAGTCTTTTTGTGACCTGTGTGTCCCTTGTTATTAAGTTACTCCAGGTGGGGAGTCGTTTAGTTGGCTCAATGTCGATGAAACCATTTGAATTCAAGAGGTGGATGAAGAAGGATAAGAGTGGATCCGGATGGGCCTGGGGGGGCCATCTTTCTTCTTCTCCTATGGATAAATTGAGATCTCTGATAATGAGATTTTCGGTCCTTATGATGTCTTTTTTGAAGAGTGTGTTCTAGAATTGTATTTTGTTTGTGTTTGGACCATAAATGTTTAGAAGCCTGAAGGTCTTCCCTAGGCCTTCGACTAATACCTCAATTCCTAGATAGGATTCTGAAGCCCAAGAATTTAGTAGGTTTATTTTCTTTTGATTCCAGCATATGATTAGGGCTCCTGATCTTCCAATCGCATTCAGGCCCAAAAAATCCCATCCCAGAAAGAGTTTTAAGAGGGCTTGGGTTGCTGAGCATTCGTCTGCAAGAGTCTCTTGGAGAAATAATACATTAGGTTGGTGTGACATCACCAACCTCTTTAGAGTGGATTTTTTTGAGGGGCTCGCTAAACCTCGATAGTTGAAGGAGAGGAGATGCATGGGGGAACCCCTATTAGTGATTTTCTTTCTCTAAGGGCCCCAAGGAGTGATTTTTGTCAGCCTGAGGCCATGTCGAGCAATGCTCGAGACTGTGCTAGGGAGAGGTGAGAGGGTCGGCCTCTGCCAATTTTTGGTTGTAGGAGTTCCGAGGAAGGACCAAGACCTTTGTGATCTGTGTTGGAGAATGAAACTAAGCAGTTGTTGAGATGATAGTGGATAGTAGAGTTCTCATAGCCATTGGTGGAAG
>SNQJ01S0067306.1:43825-56941 GCA_010110895.2 Picea sitchensis | reverse complement strand
AGTGAAGGGATGAAGGGGGAAAAAAGAGGGAGGGACTCACCCATTTAGGAAAAAATTGAAAGAACTCTGAAAACTAGAAAGAGTGTGGGGAGAGGAGAGATGCATACCCAGGAAATTGCTAATTAGGAGTTGTGGTGAGAACTCCTGCAAGTGGTTTGAAGAATCCCCTTCATTTGCAGTGGGAATTAGTGCTCGGGCGTTGTAAAGCTATTTTGGAGGATTCTCGAAAGTAGGATCTTGTTGGAATATTGTGTCTTTGAGTACTGCAGAGTATGGGGAGGGAGTCCCTGATTTTTGTGACCCCGTCAAGGGGGAGTGACCCTCGATTGTGTCTGGGATCCTTTGTCCTTGGCCTCTATTTTCATCTTTGTTGTATTCGTGCCTTTTTATGAAGGGTTTTGTGTAGTATTTTACCACATGTCCATACTCGTGGCATGGTTTGCATTGAAAAGGCACTCCTTCGTAGTCTAGGGTCTGGACTCTAGTGCATCCCAGGTCTCTTAGGTTGATGAACTCCCTTAATCCTTCCCTGATGTTGAGGGAGACCAATATGCATGCCACAACCATGTTGCCCGTAGTAAGAAAACTCATGTCTACAAAGATGTATTCCCCAAGGAAATTTCTGAGTGCTTTGAAGAAGTTTTCTGACCAAAGGTGAGGGAGAAAACCTGGGAGGCAGACCCAAATGGGGATTGAGTCAATTCTTTCACATCTTGCATCAAACGTGGGGTTTCAGGGTTTCATAATTATCGGGGAGGAGTCAATGGTCCAGCTGGTATGGAGAGATTCCAAGGCTTGTGATGGATTGGCAAAGATAATTATGAACCAACCTCTAGAAAGTCGAAAGATGTTAGGAGAGTCTGTCTGGTTCACTCCCTAGTTTGTAGTAGCCCAAGTTCGTAGGGTTCTACGCTGAAATGTCGACCGTAAGCTTTGTCTATGAGTGTTTTGTCTACCAAAACTGAAACTTTAGCCATTGTGAGCTCATCGTCGAGTGTGAAGTTGCAGTTTTCCTTGGAGGACCCTAAGCATTTATTTGTTTTTCTTATTTTTTGTCCAGAGGAGCTAGGGTTCCTTGGATCAGAGTTGAAGGGTGGGAGAAAGTCTGCAGGTTCGTTGGATCTTTATTCCCAGCCGTTGAGGTTGTGAGGAAGGAGATGCGCTACGACAAAGCCTTGATCTGGAGTTGGAGAGTTTTGACCCAACTGAAAAGAGAGACTTTCCAGTGGTCGAAGGCAGTCAGAGGAGAAGTCTGGGTTGTAATTTTGAGTCGGTTTCTCTCCTGAGGCCTAGGAAACAAAGATCGATCTCAGAAGAGTATCGGGGTGAATTCCAAGTTCTCTTAGAGCAGGGGTAGGAGACGGGGGGATTGCTAGGTCAGGGACTGACCAAGAAACATCGGTGGAGAGGGGAGAAGAGTAGAGAGCGTAGAAGGTGCGGGAGAGTGTGGCAGAGGGGGGAGTTGGGGTGGGGGCACAGAAAAGAGAGGGGTTTTTGAGGATGTTAAGGGAGTAGGGGGGAGCCGAAGGAGGGATCCAGTGTTCACGGCTATTCCAAGAGGGGGAGGACGCGAAAAAAGGGGGGGAGGAGTCTGAAAAACCTAAGAGGTGAGAGAGGAAATCAGAGTGAGGAAGAGGGGCAGAGTGCGAAGAGAGGCTCAGGGAGGGCTACAGGGAAAGTGGTGGACCGATAGTGGGAGTGGGATTGCCAGCTAGCCCAAGCCAGGGTAGGGATTCGCTCGAGTCTAGGGAGTAGTCCAAATCATCGTCATAGGTAGCCATGGGAGGACCGAAACTGTTGGTAGGTCAGTCGGTACTATCGGCGGGAGAGAAAACAAGAGGGAGGAAAGAGACATTGAAGGCTAGTCTTGGAGGAGAGGGAAGAGTGGGAGGGAGAAGAGTAGGGTAAGGTGAGATAGGGCAGTGGTCATATCGGGGAGGGGGCAGGGCGGATGTGTAGAGATAGGGCTTAGAAGAGCAGAAGACTCGTGACTGCATTAGGCAGCTCGCAAGTCTCCGTAGGCTGTGAACCACAGAGTTCTGTCCCCAATGTTTTCCTTCCGATAGAATTGAAGTGTTATTCAATAGTCAAGATATTAAAATAATATACTATGATAATTAACATGTTAGTGTAATGATAGGACCAACTTTAAAATTTAACATTTATCTAAAAGATTTATTACATATATTTTTTTTTATTTTTTTTAATTTATACCAATATAGTAAGATATTAAAGTAAAATACTATGATAAATAACATGTTAATGTAATGATAGGACCAACTTTAAAATTTAACATTTATCTAAAAAATTTATTACATATAAAAATTTTAATTTTTTTTTTAATTTATATAAATATATGGTGTTAATTTATTTTTTTATGTCTGGAGGAATCAACAAGCTGTGTTATCCAACCGCTACCACTATACCTTATCCAACCGCTACCACTATACCTCCAGGTGTGCCCACGATGCCCCTTATGTGGCACACAAGGTAAGTCAGGGGGAGTTGAACTCGAAACCTCATGGAACTTCATTTTCACGGCACTTGCCAATTGAACTGCCCCCCGAGGGCCATGGTGTTAATTTTAAATAAAAAAATAGATCTAATATTTGTTCATATATCATAAATACTATTTTGAGTAATTATGATTTCTCTTCGATTTAAATATATAAAAAATATAAAAAATATTGTAAATATTATAAATAAAAGGTTGTAATTTATTTTATATTATTAGAAAAAAAAAACTGAAAGTTTGAACAAAGAATATTAAATACATTGAGAATTTTCTTTTATAATAAATATTAAACATTTCATCCACTAGTATCTTAAAATTATTCAATGGTACATATTTACTCTTAAATAATTTGAAATATAAAAGAATGTACAAAATTTATGGAAGTCAAAAGTCAAAGTAATTCTTAAAAAATCACTTTTTGAATTAATTTTTTTCTAAACTTTTCATCCATAAATTATAAATATTTATTTTTCACTTATGTAATCCCTCCGATCTAAAATAAGTTAACGGTTAGATTTCCAAAGAATAATGATGTAATTAGTCCTTTTGTCCACTTAATATTTTGCAAAGAATTAAAATTTGATATTCGCATATTGATTTTTTTTTTAACAATTTAAATATTATATAATAAAAAGAATGAAGTGTATAATTCGTCAATTTATAAGAATATTTTTAAATTATCTCCTTGCATTTTTCATCCACTTAATAATCTGCCACCTATATGGGAGTGATTTTGTAACATCCCCATTTTAATTCTCATTTTAATTAAAGTAATATATGGGAGTGATTTTGTAACATCCCCATTTTAATTCTCATTTTAATTAAAGTAATATGTGAATGTATTTTCTAATTTTAATAAATATAATGTGATATTAATTGCTCCAAATATGGATTGAGATGGGGGATGATTTACTACAAGAGAGAGAAAAATTTATAAGATTGTCTAAGAGGATCCCGAGGAGGTCATTAATTGTGGGTATTAATCCTTTCATTATCACTTGGGAAACCTTCTATTTCTGGTTGAGTGTATGAGAGCCTAATCATTGAAATTCATGTAAGGGGGTGGGTGTATAAGTCACATCAATCAACATTGGGTAGAGTGAGAAGTCAACTATCTTGGGAAAATAGAGGAAATTCGTATGGGGGAGAATAGACAATTTTTCACATTCAGTTTTGCATAAAAAAAAACAAAGAGAGAGCAAGGGAAAAGAGCACTCGAGCTCGACCAAGAAGACTGGGTGAATTCTGGAGCATGCTGGAGCATTTTTGGAGCATTATGGAGCTAAAAATTGAAGAGCTAAGTTTTCAGACCTAAATAGTAAACTCCTGAGTGAGTTTCACTAGAACAACAATTGTTTGTTGTTGTTTCCTGGTATCTTTTTCTTAGCAATGAGTTCCCTTCAATTCCCGGTAGAGAGATTCTTGGTTATTTAAGTTAGAGAGACCTTGATAAACAAATGTGAGGCCTGAGGGACTGAGAGCAGGGAAGGGGTACATTCATTGGATTGGGAAAGTCAAGAGGAAGAGATCTAGAGGAAATTCGAGATAGTTGTAGGAGAATATTGATGGGTTGTGTGATTTGAGATGTGAGTGGATTGTGAAAGGCACCCTTCTCTTATGGATTCCACAACCCTTAAGAACCTCACACTCTCACCATTCTACCATGGGAATACCTTATTTCCTTTTAGACTGATATAGCTAAAGAAATTATGATTTTCTCTTAGATTTCTTTGTATCTTAGATGGATAACACTTTAAAATTTTCCCATTATTTCATATGCACTAGCTGCAACATTCTCTACCATGGAGAAGAATGTTAGTCTCCCATAGAAAATTTTCAAACATTTACAACTTAACAAATTGGCCTACGAATATAGAGATGATGTAAAAGAATGTTGAGAAAAAAAAATGCTTGAGTTGATCACCAATGCATAGTGTTACAAAGGGCTCTAGTTAGATCTTTGGCACACACTCTCTCTCAATTAATTTATGAATGGAGAAAAACTATATTCTTAGATCCCAATCTTGGAGATCTATTTATAGGCTCACCTTCCTTGACAAATGTCGAAAAATTACACATGTTGTGTCACACACACACAATGTGGAATAAATAACTTTCTCTTTTCTTAAGGGATAGAATCTCCATTCATGGTTCCTAATTTGGAATATCAAGGAACACATCCGACTTCTTAGTCAAGGATCTCTGATTCTGAGGCCAAACAATTCTCTAAGACCTTGATGGTCTGATTCTATAGTTAAACACAAAACATTTCATCTTCTTGGTGCAGGTTTAAGGGCACCCGCGACCTTCCTTTTCGCCCTCCTGCGAAAGGTCAGAGTGTCCAGTGTTATCTCCTTTTGTGTGATAGGCCCCCTCTTGATGTGACCTTGGAGATGACTACGTGATTGCGGGCACAACTACAAGCAGTTTGGAGTCAAACTGCTTTTGGGCCCACAATGCTCTCACAACCTCCACGTGTCCTCTTGACGAAACCACGGTTTGAATTGCTATCCACCCTCAATATATTAAACTCCTCAAAACTCATGTCCCTGCAATGCTACAGGATCCTCAATCTCATGATCTTGATGATAACGACTAAATTGACAATTCAGATCTACGCCTCTCGGATCTACGGACCAAGTCAACCTCTTCTAGATCAATGATTGAGATCTATTCGCAATTTCGGACTCCAAGAATTTGAAATCTCAAACCCATCTTTCTTTCGTACTTCAATCCTCCGAAGTTGACGATCCATGGACACTTGTACTACTTAATCAACAGTCATCCCTTCAATCTGGGTGGCTTACCTTTGAACCCATATCAATGGTCCAACGAACCTCTTCTCGATCGGTGGTCAAGATCTCCTCCAAGTCTCCGGACTCCTAAGATCTCAAATCTCAAACCTATATTCCCAATGTCTTTTACCCGGAGTCTAAGATCCACTGACGCATGTCTTCCCCAAATCCAACGATCAAGGATTACTTTGGATCTTTACCCGACATCTATAGACTTGCGCCATGTGTCCTCCGAATACAACGGTTATGAATCACTTACGGACCTCACCCGGAGTTCACGGATTCACACCATCTATCCTCTAGATCTGTCGGTCCAAATCTACTTCGGCTCTTCGACACTTAGGCACTTCGATGCTTCAGGTTTCGAGAGTTTCAACTCTTAATCAAAAATCATGACTTTGGAGGTTGGATTACCTCTATTACCCGATTCCCGATATTCACCCAAGTCAAATCAACGGTCTACAATCCTTTGGTATCCAATGGTTCAGATCACATCACAACTTCGGGTTTCGAAAGTTTAGTTGCATTAATGTGTGAATCTCCCGATGTACGAATCCCTGATCTCGCCAATCCAACGATCAAAGAGGGTCTTGATAGATCCTTAGATCTACAGTCTAGATCACATCTCAACTTCGAGTTTCAGGAGTTTAGTCACGCCAACGTGTGAATATCCTGATGTACGAATCCTTGATCTCGCCAATATGATGGTCAAGGAGAGTCCCCATATATCCTTAGATCTATGGTCTAGATCACGTCGAAACTTTAGGTTTTGGGAGTTTAGTCACGCCAACGTGTGAATCTCCCGATATGCGATATTGTAAAGACTGAAGGGGTCGAGGAGTTAACGCATATGCCCTTTATTCAAATCTAACGGTCGCGATTGAACTTGGGTCCTTCCGATTGGATCTCATCTGTTCATCTTCTAAATGAAAAGGAATATTCCCTTTCGATACTTGGACCTCACTATTCTTCCTGAGCTTCGTCAGTTATGAAAGATTTAAGAGCGTTGTCCTCTATCTCCTGGGCTTAACACTTAGAAAGGTCTTCTACACTATTCTTGCACTCCTTCATAAAGCCTAGAACTTAAGTTGTCCTCGGTCTCTACTTGCCCCACATAGAGCTTGTGCAAATACCTCTCCTGAACTTAATCAACTATGTCCTCCAAGGGACTCAGAATGATTAGGAGGGTCGACATGTGTACATGAAACTATACCTAAGGTTGATGAACTCACAGTTCGCGGCTCTGGCTTAAGCCACCAAAAAACACAAGCATTTATCAATATAGAAACACATCCAATTCATATAATTTCCTACTTGCCTAATTACACAATCAAGAAGGAATAAAAGGGATACAATATAATCATTAAGAAAATATATCCATCCCTGCAACATTCATAGGATATCCAACTTAAATTAACAGTACCAATTAAATACACAAGATATGTGATTACTTATCTATTACAGGTGGTATCCAACTAACTGACTGTGGGTGTTCGAGCTTCCACCCTACCATAGGCTTAAAGGCATTCATTCTTAGCACTCTAGACACCCTCGTTCCAAGCCATGATATCACCAGGGAACTCTCACAGTTCCCAAGGATTATTTCTCTTTTCAACTTCTGCTCGGGTTCTGTTCCCTTTTAGATATCTCTCTATGTTATGGCCTGGGCGAGATTTATCAGATGCTTCCCCAGCATCAAGCTCATGGGCTTCTATTCATTTTCCACTAGAGAGCTCTATGCATCCCCCTTATGAGGTTGCACACTCTTCTCATTTATTCCTCTATTTGGTTGTCTGTGTGCATCTATCTTACCTTCCTTCTTTTGGAAGGTTCCCGACCCATCACGTTCCTTCTGTGAGAAGGAAGCTCGGGTCTGCAGGTCTCTTTGGTACTTCGGGCTGACATTCTGCAGCTAGACCATGCTCCCATTCATGGGGGTGGTTGATAATTCAGCCATTGGTCCTTTCTTCATTAACTTATTTCTCTCCTTGGGATCCGAAGGAGGTTTATCATCCTCATCAAGGGAAATTTGGGGTTATTTGATATAATGAACCCTCTCGTATAGTTTTCACATTCTTCCTCTAGTTATATCATGGCCAGTACTTTCAAGGCTTCACCCCTACAGTTAGTTATTGGCAACTGAAACAATAATACATTTACATTGTCCACATGTCTTAGCATGGTAATCCTATTTTATGATTAATTTACAAACTGGGGGAAACTAGGTGTTACAATTCCCTCCCCCTTAAAGAAACACCATCCTCGGTGTTCTTTCTCAAAACACCCGTCATGCCTTTCTCATTCATCTGTTTAAGAAATCTTGGTATTTCTCTCTCGAACAGGTCCTTTTTCAGACCCTTAATCTTTTTCAACTACTTTCAGTAATTCTTGGAAATCAAGCATGTTAATCATAGTCTTATGCGAAAACACTGCAAAAACATTTCTAGGAAATTGTCATAATCTTAGCTCAATAATTATCTGTGTAGTTTGTGGATTTGTATCCACATGATTGTTTTGTTATCCAGCCTCATTGTTTTTCCTTGACATACCCATTGGGTGTATGATCCCAATCAATAGTTTACAATAACTATCAAGGTTTCATTTTCCTTGCAGTCACTCACCCTCTAGGCCCAAGCTTAGGCATCCCCTTCTCTATTATACAGTCCCTCGGGTGATCCATCTTGCCCTGCCAAGGTTTTCTCGCACAGGAAGAACTACTCACCGTGTGCATGATCCCAATAGTTTACAAGAACTATTAAGGTATCCTCTTCCTTGCAGTCACTCACCCTCCAGGTCCAGGCTTAGGCATCCCCTTCTCTGCTATATAGTCCCTTGAGTGATCCATCTTTCCCTGCCAAGGTTTTCTCACACATAAATAATTCCAGAGACTCTATCGAGTCTTACAGTCGAGGTGTCGCTCAGACTTTCTCTGTTGAGGCCTCCCTCCATCTTGTGTTACCTCAACACAATATATTCTATGCGATCATGGCTTACCATGGGGTTCTCATGGCTCAGCAGTAGCCATTTTTCATGCTTTTATAGCTTAACATCCTTCCAGCTCAGCTAAAGTTAGGGACGAAGGTTACTCTCCTTCTTCTGACTCAATCATAGATAGGGATGAAGGTTACTCTCCTTCTCCTGATTCAGTCATTATTTCATGCGTTCGGATTATATTCTTTCTCACCTGTATCATAGGCATATAAAAATTCACAAGACATCATCATAAAATTTAAATTCAAAATTTTCTTGTAACTCAGTGACCCACAGATATCCAAATTCCACACTTTGTTTCCATATTTGTTTCGCACAAGAAATAGATTCATAATTATGGGACTTTCCTTCCCATTGCAGTTTGGCTCAGCAAGCAATTGGTCTTCCTTATGTCTTACAACATTGCCATATTCAAGACTCCCTTGCTTCCTGCACTTTCAACTTCAATCAACCAAACAATTTTTTAGTTTCCATGCACATACATTTTATTGCACCTTTATAACGTCATCATGGACCATTTCGGAATTGTGCATACTAACCCTCAAATTCACTTTCTCAAAAAAAAAAAATACCATTTCTTGCAGTTTGGCTCAGTAGGCAATTGTTCTTCTTTATGGGATTGCATCACTGCCATATCCATGACCTTTTGCTTCCTGCAATTCATTCTTTCCGTAGCCAAACAAATTTTTAGTCTCTCATGCATCCATGTATATATATATATATATAGAGAGAGAGAGAGAGAGAGAGAGAGAGAGAGAGAGATAGATATATAGATATATTCAAAACCATGAATACTAATAGTTAATCACATCTGTATAAACATTAAAAGGGAATCCCATTCCTTTCCTATGCCACATTTCAACATACCAAACCTTTCAAAACATAATTCAACATTTTAAAAGATTTAACAAATGTGCCAGTATTCAGAGCCACATTCGTACCCAATGCACTCTTGCATGGATTTCAAGTTTGTCACACTTTACGACAGGTTCTTGTCTATGGTTTGTTGGAATTTAACCAACCTCTTCCCCTCATGGCTTATTCATTTTCATTCTAGTGCAGACCGCCCCCCCCTTCTCTCCAAGGGTTGCGCGACCTCTCGGTCCAGGATCTGCTCAAGATTGAATTGAAACAGTCTTTGATTCCCTGCTGGAACCTCTAAGAAACAATCCATAGGTATTTTTATAAAAAAAAAATCCCGTGCATGTGAACAAGCGCTAAGCACAAATCTCCTCCATGTGACCATGCCTTGTGACCACACGCTTATCCAAAAAGGTGTGAACCAATTTCGCGTATCGACTATATGAGTCAATCAACTCTCTATCCTTTGAACTCCCAAGTTCTGAAATTCCTACAAGGGCCTAGTGCATGCTAGCTCCTCCCTTATCCTCCATCCATATTACCCTTCACTATGAACTGGGGCCAATCCTTCCGAGCGCGATAGTATTTTTAGTATCAGGGACTCCCGATGTGATTCACCTATGTTCTCCCAATCCTCCAATACCTGAAATTGCAAAATATTTGGATCATATCAACAGTCCACACCAGATCTCCATCGAACGGCTATGATCCAGTCATGATTTCGCGTTTCGTGAATTCTCACAACTCCTCCTTTTGACCTTTCCACTCTACGAGTCAGCGAAATGTTGATCTCTTGCCATGTGTTCCCTTTCAATGGATGGTCCTGATGATCTCAGGATTTTGTGTTTCGGGGTTTTACGAATTTCACTCTGCTTCTTCCAAATCTTCTAGTTTTGTGAAATCCTGATAATTCCTTGTGACTAACCAGTGCGTTACTTTTCCAAGATTTGATGGCTTGAAAGATTTATGCTCCTCATGAATGGATCTTGAAATCGATCTGACAACTGAGATCGGTTTCCTTACGATGAATGGCTCACGTCCATCTCCTCTGTCAAGTTCTCGATTAACCTGATTTGATCAGGGTTCTCCTTTGCGACCTTTAGGACCTTGATCTATAGTTGATTGAAGGGATTTCTATGATTTCTTAGTAAATGTTTTTGACCCCCACCCTTTTTTGTCAATAGAGATCATTTGGTTCAAATGTTATTGCATCATACAATTAGTCTTCACTGCCAGAGGTTCACACCTCCATCACTCGGTTGCTCCTTTCTGAATCATACCCTACCTGGGTATCCATGGCATACAACTTCCCTTTTAAAATTTCATGCATAACATTAGACAATAAAATATTCCAGAAAGGATTCTTACCCAATCTTTTCATACCTGTTCTTGGCTGCTAGCACCCTCTTTCTGATTTTTACCTCATCAGTAATGCCTTTAGGGGGATTCTTACAGTATTGTCAACAATCTTTCGACTGCATCCTTCCCATGGTCATCCTCTACTTAAGGTTGTCCACCATTGGTAACCATCTTCCTCAACAGTTCCAATTTCTTTCTATACACAACATGCATCATTAGTTTGTAATATCAATTAAAATACATGTATCATAACATCCAAATTCATAACTTCTTCAAAATGTCCTAATATATGTTTATGAAGTTCATCACATTATCTTCAAGGGTCTCCATGAATGCAATACAGACAGTTCTCAACTGTTTCTGTAGCAATACAATCATCATCACTATGATGTCAAAACTTACTTTCATCAATAAATCGACTTTATCATTCCAGAGGAAACATAACAAATAGCAAGGAGGGAGTTAGGGAATCTCTCCTTCTTTCAATTCTTTCTACACCGCATGAGACTTTTCAGCCCAACTGAGTTATCTCTAAAGGCTTCACTACCTTTTCTTAACATGACTTTAACCCAGGCTCCAGGGATGATTTTAGGGGCTAAATTTCGCTCATGGGCTAATTTTCGAAGGTTTTTCCCAAAAAACAATTTGCTATTCTAAAAATGATTCGCCCAAATTCTATAGGATAAAATTATTTTTCCTTAAAAATCGCCAAAATTTTATACAAACTATATTAAAACCTTATAAATTTTAATATTTTTACAAAAATATCGCCAAACATTTTATAGTTTTCATATGAAGGATTAGTAAGACTCGCCAAGGTTTCTACATTTTAAAATAAATTTCCATCCTTAAAATCATCCTTCAACCCAGCCTATTCAATCAAACATACTCTTGTATCCATTCATTAGTCTTCTATTTATTACATGATGGTTTCAAAATGTAATCCATGATTCTTACATATAGACGGGCTTTGCAGCCCATTTCCCAACCTTCAACGATTATTAGGGTTGTGACTATGTTCTTTTGAAAGATTCCTTTCATAGCTTCTTCACAAGGAACTCCCATCACATGCAAATTCTTTATTGCACGTCCACCACTACCTGTGATGGACTCAGCCTTGAAATTGTTTTAGTTGTTTACCAAATATTCCTTAAGAAATATAAATGTACATCCTGGTCAAGTACCCAAATTATGTATCCATACATATTCGGGTTTGTTAACTTACTTCCATGATGTTCTTAACCATATTCATAATCATTGGCCTGTGTGTATTTTCCATATGTATAATTTATAGCCTGCATACATCTTTACTTTAAAATCAGCCAACTCATGATTGTTTACAATCGTTCTCATGTGACCTTCAAGGCAGAATCAATCACCTCTTATTATGACAATAGAGCATCCTTGCTCGTCCACTCTTTCTTCTCTTTATGTTAATATTTCTTCAGGGAATGGAATGTTGGAAGATTGGTTGTTTTCATTGATGTCAACCCTAGTCATGGGTTTTGGACCGCAAGATTGATAAAGGTATTTGGACATGAAGGAAAATTCACATGCATATAAAACACCTATGAATGGATAGTATACATCATGTTTTTTTCGATGGTATGTGGCACATCATGTGGATCCTCATGGTTGAGGAGAAATGAATTTTTGAAGATGACAAAGTGAATTGAAGAAGGAAGTACATGTAGGCCCTAAAGATAATTAAAGAAAATAATTACAAAACAAGAAAGTGTCAGGTCAGCACTAATGTTAAAAGGAAGTGACATAAATGGTATAAATAAACATCATTATACATTCATTTGATACAAGTCGAATTTTAGAGGAAATAAGAAGAAAAGAAGGCCAAATTTCAAGGGAGGATGAAGTCTTTTGGTGATGTGTTCTAAGGTATGTTATTTTTCAGGTCATCTTACCATTTTTGCTATAACTTTTTTTCTAGAATGATTCATATGGTGAAATCGCTATGGTATTGAGAAGACATATCAAGGTACCTCTGGTAAAAATTTCAGCTCTTGATTCGCTATAATTATGGAGATACACTCTGTGGAATATAGGGTTTGTGACTAGTCCTGAAGCTAGTCAATAAACAGGTGTTCCGAGTAAAACAGTCATAATTTCTTCATACGAAATCCAAATGAAGTGGGACCACTTCCATTGGAAAGAGTACCGAATGCAGTTTCTTGTGTGCATGTTTCAGAATTGGATGTTAAATATTCAGCGCGGGGCATGCTGTACAAGTTGGGTCTTCTTAAAAGACCAGAATTGAATAAAGTCTACCATTATTTATATAACCTCTTTTTGCGGAGGATTCAAGGAGTGAAAATTGGAGGACTTTCAGAGAATACATTGAGTAATATTATATATAGGATCATAGTATTCCAAGAATTGAAGAATTGCATAAATTGAAGAAGTCTCAGAAAACATTATCAGGTTTTATGTGATGATTGGTTGATGGTGATGATTTAACGTAAAGTTTTATTATCTCTCATATATTCTTGGGTGGAAGGAAGGGGCAAGGATGGAGAGTTCAACTCTCTCTTGATATTGGAGGATTGTATCTTCCTCTTGGAGGTTTATCCCTCCCTTTAC